>ML806539.1:0-18988 GCA_009831015.1 Picea engelmannii | reverse complement strand
CTATTACAGAAGGAAGCTATTGTCTTCACCTTCATGCATTATGTTCTTAGTTGTTATGAATTGGAGTTGTGTACGTTCAGTATCCCTTGCAAGGAACAAGTTAAACTTGTTACTAGTAACCACCCCTCATAGACTTTGATTTCAGTTGTGCATTTGTTTGGAACAAGGGCCATCACAGAAATATGGTAAAAGAAAACGAATTGTTGGCCTTGTCCAAGTTCCAGTTTTACGGACGACTGTCCTTCCACCGGACTTATTTCCCATATAGTATTTGAGTAGTTGAAAAGGAAGGATGGAAGTAGGATGGCATCGCATTTTCAGGTTGCACCTTTGGTGGCATCGCATTTTTATTCAAATTCAGTTGTCTGGTTGGAGGAGAATTTGTTGGCCATTGCTACAGGCCATTTGGTCACCATTCTGAATCCAGCTCAGTTGGATGCGCTTTGAGGTTTGATTACCATCTCTGCGAGTCCACCATTTGATATTGGAGTATTCTGGATTCTTCTATATCTTAAATTGGTTCGATCCTTGTTCTACTGGAAGGAGACACATGCATTCTAAGTTTATACTATTAGATATTTTCGCTTGGTCTGAGTAATAGGATTTGCCTTCCCACTCATGTGTTTGCACTGCTTATGAGTATGTGTGTAGCTATATTCCTATCTAACTCCGATGATAGCATTCACAGCCTTAATTGGGACAGCGTGTTGTCAGTGTTGGATGCGTCTTCACGTTGGTTATGGAAGCGGTAGTACTAGGGTTGTTGGGCAGTAGTCCTGTATACTTTATCCGTCACTATCACATTCCTTAGTCAGCGCCATCACTTTAGCAATCACCTTAGCGATATCTCTTATTGTAACTGCCTAGTAATAGCATATTGGGACAACGACATCTTTTCTTGATAGCGATTATGGACCTTATACAAATCTTTCAAGGCCTTCATGGTTAGACTTAGACTTATTAGTTGTAGATGTTCAGACACAAATTTATAAGGAGATTTATAGTTATAGCAGCAATAGATTTGTGTTTATCTTTGTCTTATCAATGCTAGATAGTCACCCAAATTCAGATAGCCTTAGCATTGGTTGATAGATAGTCTTACCATCTATTTTATAGACTTTGTTTTTACAGCAGTTCCTTAGAAGGTTATTAAAGCGGTTCTTCAAATGTTTGATATCAGTTGCTTTAATGGTTATAACTGTTTCCTTATTGTCAATTGTTTATTATAGCAGTTCTTAGTGTGTTTTTAAATAGTCCAAATTGTGTATTGCTCTGCCTATTTAATTATTCATTTCCGAAGTTCAAACGTCAAGCTTTCAGTTTATGCAATGATAACTGCTATATTAATTGCCTTACCAATTGTCATAACAAGTGCTACAACAATGTTAATGGTCAGTTGTTCCCTTTTTGATGTAATCGCCAGGATAATTGATACAATGATGTCTTTGGTCCAATAATTGCCTTTTAATTGCTACCCTGAGTCATTGGTCAGTCGATTCCTTCTTATGGATTAAATGTCGCAGCGAGTTAAATGGTTAACAATTATATAAGTTTCCTTGCTACTGTTATAATAATCATTATGTTAACTAGCATGATAATCGCCTTGTTAGTGGTATATTACTTGTTATGAAAATAGTCATGCAAACTACCCTATTATTGCTAAATTAATTGTATGTTAATCATTATGTTAAATGCCTTGTTAACTGTTGTAATAAATTGTTATGTAACAGATTTGTAATTACCATGTTGATTTGTTGCAGCGATGTTATTAGCTGGCAGTTTCCCCCTCAATGATAATAAATAGCTAGTGTGGTTAGTTCGGTCATTATGGCTCGACTAATGTTGAGGTTTAACTGTTCATACGTGCTATAGGTAGCATTCCACTTTAAGAATGTTAATGTTGGTATTCAAGTTTATGGCTAGTTGGATAAGGATTCGGATTAATATAGAATTGTCCATTTAGGTTGTAATATATATTAAAATTAGTATGGTGAGTAAAGACTAGATTGCAAATTTAGAATTGCTAATTTAGATATGTAATTGATGTTAGTTGGATTTATAGATATCGCCTAATTGGTAACTCAGACTCGCTAAATTTGAGTCGTAATTCATGTTAAGTTCGGTGGGTAACTCGTTGACTAATGGAATTTAGACTGGTTAATTGATCTGTAATTAACGCCAATTTAAGTCATAGATAACGACCTTTTAGCCTTGATTAATGGTTGTTGTTTACTATTAATTAATGTTTGTACATGGTTTTGTAAACATTCAATGTGATTGGTTTTGCTCACTGTAAGGGTTCTAGTTACTTGTGTAATTAATTTTGGGTGCGTTGGGTTGTTAGGATGATTGACCTTATCTTAGTAGTCTTGGTCTGCTTGTGTCGAGCGGGATGTAGACACCTCCTTGTTCCTCGGAAAAGTATCCAGCCTTGAGACCTTAAATAGTCAAAATCGATGGGAACCTGGGCTTGATCATTGCTTATTTGTCCTGGAGGTCCTAACCATTGCAGGGTAGGACGGGTAGGTAGTCATTCTTATTCTTCGTCGGTTGAGTTTCGTACATTGCTTCTAGGTGCTTGATTTGCTTCTATGTTAGGTTGGTATGTTTTTGTTGTGTGAGTTGCAAGCGTAGTGTTCGTCATCGTGTTGCATTTTTTAGTATAATGTCATCATTACCTTCCTACACATACATAAAAAAAAAAAAATTATTAAGGGTGCTTTTACCAGTTGTACATCGTAGGATTCGTACTAGATGGGGATGTCACAACAATCAAGAGAAGCATCGACAAAGCCGGTGCTATATTTCTAAGATTCCTTTACATTTTTCTTCCTCCGGCTCGTAAGATGGGGGAAGTTTGAGATGTTTAACAGTGCCTTTCTATCGGATTTTCTCTTGATGGACTTCAGCATTTCTGCGAACTGATTCGGATGAAAAGAAACCCAAAAGGAAAAATGATGACGATCAGTCCCTCCTTTGGCCCAGGGGTTGGCTGAAATGGATCGTAGATTTACAAAGTAGTATTTGAGGAGGAAGAGTGGGATTTCATACTTTGAATTCCAAATGTAATCAGTTTTGAAAACCCGTTTTATTGTTTTGATCTTGCACCAATAGTACAAATCCTCTCTTAGCCCGCTGAAGAGAGTACCTGGAAAATTGGAAAACTTCTTTGCGAAGTGAATCACAAATCACAATTCCAGAACCAGAAAGATAATATGTTAAGCGAGAATATATTTGGTACATAGGATGTACACTATTTATCATCTAACTGACAGGAACAAGATGAGGCAGTGAACCAATGATAACTCAGTGTATGATTAATATTTCTTAGACACCATTTCCTTCATCAATTTTCATTTTCCTTCCTATAAAAGAAAAGAGAGAATCTACTTGGTACATCCTGTCCATGAGATGTACACTATTTATCATCTAAGAACAGGAAATCCAATACTTAACTCAGTGCATGAATAATATTTCCCATACACCATTGCCTTCATTAATTTTCATTTTCCTTAGTACATATATCAAGCATTTATCCAATTCATTCATTGAATGGATGGTTCATAGCTGTCCATAAATATTTTTTTTGGAACCATATGGATATTAACATTAAAATATATTTTTAGGGGTGCATGGGCCCTACCCATGAACCCACAAAAGTAGAGAGGGTGTATGACTTCGTTTTCCATTCATCCTACCTTTTTCCATTTGAAACATGACTTCATTTTCATGATGCAAATACTTAAGGCTCAGCCATCTGTATCATAATAATAATGGTTTTACTAAGAACTCTTCTTGGTCATACCCATTAACCCATCCAATAATAATAATAATAATCTTTTTTTAAGGTTACAACCAAGCCAAACACCAAATTAGCGTATGAGACCCCCTCCGCCCAACAATTTTACTAGTAAAGTCTACAGAGGTATAGATAATAATACCCGAGTGAGCATAATTGAACTATGTCTTGGTTGAGGGATAATTGACATATAGAAATGGAACACGGCTAAGCCCCAATGCTACAGTTGTACTTTATCCCTCCACTACAATCCATATGAGGCACTCTATCTAAGGCATGGCCAAAGACAAAACTCAACTTCGATATAGTGTTGTTATAGCATGTTAAAGCATAAATTAACCAAATTTAAATGGCGCAAATTATAGCACAGAGACAACACCAATCACATAAATTAACACAACAATTTTACGTGGTAAAACCCTATACAGGGAAACATCCATGGGACAATGATATTCGGTTTATATATTGTTCAAGGGAGATATTACATCTGCCAAACCAGGCGTACACACACTCATTCCCTCATGTGCTTTGCCTCTACATGCTTACATAGATATATAGCAGTTATCACTCAATTACATGAAAATGATTACAATTAATGTGCTCCTATCCCTATTCTAGTTCTATCTTATTTGACCCAATTAAATATTGAATAATAGGGGCCAGAAAATCTTCCCAATATCTAAATATCTATGTAAATTAGTTGGCACCAATTCAACAATCTTCACCTTGAGAAAAAAATTACCTAAATATCATTGTCTAGTTTATTCATCACCTATGATACAAACCAAGAGAAGCCAAGAACCACTGCAGCTTCTCTAATAACACTGGTTTTCTGAACACATCTGTATGATTTGATCGAGTTTGGATTTTCTAAGGGATCACTCCACCTCCAACATGTCTTGCAAAATGATGCTTTGAAACATATGTTAAGGTAGATCTTCTTCTATCCAAAATACTCGCAAAATCTAAATTACAATTATCACAGATTAACTCACAGTAACCATTATAGGTGACACTTGTGCCTCTAAAACTCTAAAGCACCCATTTCTTTGTTTCACCTGAATTTTTCATGTGTCCGACAACATCAATTGAATGTGAAATATATGGTATTAACCATTTCATCGCATACAATAGACCTCCTACTGAAATGACACATGGTATACGAGACATACCTTTTTTTCTTTATAAACATGACATAAACTTGAAGAAAACTTATAATGGAAAGAAACAAGGATATTAAAAGGTTTCACAATATTCATATTGAACTTCATCATTATTGATTTCCATTGTGATAACCACAACTTACCATGTATACCGTCTCCATGTACTTCTGTGCTCAAAATTTGTTTTCCTTCTCCTTGATCCTTCATCTGAAATGTCATGTCCAAATGAGCCTTTATCTCATTGATCTCAACCATGCTTCAGCTTGCAATGAGCATATCATCAACAAATAACATCAATATAATGAATTCACTATTAACAGTATAGTCATACTTACCCCTTGAAAAAATTTGGCTCACCCTGAAGGATTCAAGCCTCGTGTAGAGTTGCATGGGTACCATTAGTCCATACAATGAATCCTCTAGCATGCAAAAAAATATTCTGTTGTGATCTTGAACAAACCCTTATAGTTGTTCCATACACACTATATCTCTGTTATTGACGATTTTTTGAGCAGTAGGATCCCACAATCTACATCCCTTTTCTTCATCATCATAACTAGCAGAGATATAAAACAACCAGGAATTCAAAAACAATGTTTCTAAATCTGGAAACAATTTACAGCTTACCAATACCTACAACTCTTTATTTCTTATATGACCTTGTTGTTGTTTCCATAAAGAAGAAGATACAACTGTCACATCATATGCTACTTTAGTATTGCCTTCCATCTTACAAAGGTCATCAACCTTTGTTTCCTTCATCACTACTAAATTGCATTTCGACACTTTAAGTGCTCCACTGTGACCTGTATACTTATATCCACCAGAATCCAAAACCCCTAATGAAATAAAATTCAACTTAAGCTCAGGTACATATATATCATTTGTTAATTCTCTAACAATACCATCAAACATCCTGATTCTAATGATGCAAACCCCAACATTTTTACAAAAAATACAATTTCCCATAAACACTACACTCTCATCAACAGATTGGTAAGAAGTGAATTGATTTCTATGTGAGAACATGAGGTCGGAGGCACCCGAATCTAACTGCCATTCTTCCTGATATTGTAAACTACTAGAAACGGATAAAA
This sequence comes from Picea engelmannii, assembly GCA_009831015.1. Lineage (NCBI taxonomy): Eukaryota > Viridiplantae > Streptophyta > Pinopsida > Pinales > Pinaceae > Picea > Picea engelmannii. The sequence continues at coordinate 12,929 of ML806539.1, read as the reverse complement.
CTTCATCAGTCATACATGAATTCATTGCAGCCAAATTTGCTTCTTTCGTAGAGTTCTCCTCATATTCTTTTCTTTCCCAGTAGCATTTCTTGACATTCCCTGTTTTTCCATAGTACCAACATTTTTCTCTACCCTTTCTGCCTCTTGACTTAGATCATGAAGAACTTCTTTGATTCTACTCTTTGGGACGACCTTTGATCACCATTGTCTCTGAAGTTGAGGTTTCTTGACTAGATTTTCTCTTCATCTCCTTAGCCAACAAAGCTCCCACAACAGAGTCATCATCTAAAACATTTGTTGAGCTAAAGCTAATAGAGGTGACTAAACTATCCCAAGACTTAGGAAATTAACACAATAGTGTAATAACCTTATCTTCATCTTTGAGTTTAACTTCCATACTAGTCAATTGAACTATAAAGGTATTAAAGGTATTTAAACGATCATCAACTTTCATACCTTCTTTCATTCACAAACTGTATAATTGCTTCTTCAAGTAGATATTTCTCGTCAAGGTCTTTGTCATATACAAACTTTCCATTTTTCTCCATAAGCCTATTGTTGTATCCTCTCCTACAATATTAAACATAACTTCATCTGCTAGACATAGATGAATGATACTGAATGATTTTTCATCTAGATATTCTTGTTCCTCATCCGTCATGGTCACTGGTTTCTTTGTCCTTCTCACCAATGTTTTTTTCAACCCTTGTTGCACCAGTAGAACCTGCATCTTGAGCTTCCATAGCTCAAAATCGTTTTTTCCATTAAACTTTTCCACTTCAAACTTTGAACTCTGCATCTTTTCCATTAGGACAAATCTCCCAATACCACTTCTAATAAAATGATCTTTATATTATGAAGAATATATTATAATTCAAAAATGTAACTTTAAAGTATGGTTCAAAGTTAAACCAAAAAAGGTTTGATCCAAAAGAAAATATATAATATATATCTTTAAACCTTTTAAGAACATTCAACTTTTCAAACAAATAAACATCCACCTCATAAATAATGATATCCTCTCATTTATAAAAGATGATTCTTCATAAAATTATAAAAGGCCTTTGTTTATACAATTTCATACATCATCCATATACCTTGTGCATAAAAAAAATAATAACATGCCATCATTCATTACCATCCACGGAAAGTCCACTCCATAACTACTTTCCACATCTGTTACTGAGATGATTCTCCCCCACTGTTATGCAAAGTGCGTACAGGATACTCATGCCACCTTGTACATGGCACATCTCTCCAATGACGCTTTACAAGCCTTACACCTGGAGCATCTAGATGCGGAAAATTTAGGTTCCGAAGGCAGGTAGCATGGAACGCTCCTCCAACACTCCTAAGGGAGTGTCCTCGTAAAAAATGACGCCCCTTACAAGGAATTCAACTTCACATGAAAAATCTCACCCAAAATATCTTGTACTCACGAGGATCTGCTCAAATCTACTTGGCCTACATGTTTCACTTATTATGATACCACTTTTTGTGCAGTGGAAGCATAAATTAACTAGATTTAAATGGCACAAATGATAGCACATAGACAACAACAATCACATAAATTAACACAACAATTTTATGTGGTAAAACTCTATACAGGGAAACATCCACAGGACAATGATATTCAGTTTATATATTTTTCAAGGGAGATATTACATCAACCAAACCAGGCTTACACACTCACTCATTCCCTCATGCACTTTGCCTCTATAGGACTACATAGATATATAGCATTTCTCACTCAGTTACATGAAAATAATCGCAACTAATGTGCTTCTATCCCTATTCTAATTTTAGTTGTTTAGACCCAACCAAATGTTGAATAATAGGGGGCAGAAAATTTTCCCAATATCTAAATACGTGTGTAAATTGGTTGGCACCAATTCAACATAGAATCAATGTGGTTTGTTTCTCATGGCCCATGTATTTGTGATTTTGATCGAGTGGAAAGAGCAATCAATCAGACAACATTTGTAAGTCATATTTTATGATTATGAAGTCAAACCATGCCATCTCAAATAGAGGTGAATCTGGAGATAGAAGAAAATGAAATAAGCAGTAGTTTGTTTTATCCATTGTTAAATGTAGAGAAGTATAATAACCCTCAATAAATCGTTCTATATGAATTGTAATTCATATTAAAACAAAATACCTCATAGAAAAACCTATGCTAACCGGAATCATGACATGTACCTTGAAAATATCCGTAGGCTCTGATAATTAGAACCATAGCTCTAATACCATATGTAAGATACATTAATCATGATTACATAATTCACAAAAATGAGTGAGTTGTTAGAAACTTACCTGAGAATTGAAGAAATAATCTTACTTATAATGTTATGAATGTCAAATTGTTTCACTCCAATCTTTGATCCAGCATGATTCAATAGAGTGTGGGGGATGACTCTCCTCCCAACCAACCCCTCAATCATCATGACTAAGAGCCTCTGAGTCATCAATCAACTACCTATGCCAGCTTCCAATCCTTTCCATTAATTTCCCAACCAAAACATGTCAAACTTTCTTCTCCACATTCATTATATAGAAATCTTCTTACCCATCCATGCAAGAAGTTACATGCATGAGTTACACTTGTCATGAAGTAATTAATGATGCAATTTTTAACATTTTATTTTATTATTATTTCTTATTTATTTATTATTATTATTATTATTTTTAATTTAGCGTATTATTATATATTTTTCAATTTAAGACCATTTTATTATTATTATTATTATTATTATTATTAAAATAATATGGGGCATTACATAATTCCCTTGTTTTAAATCGGGCATGGTATGTGTCCCGATACCCATTCTTATATTACAAAACATACGAATTGTTCCCATACTCCCAATCAAAGGCCTTGTTCATGGCCATTTACTATGAGAAAGATTTGTTTAGGGATTGAGGCCCTTGTTTTAATCCCCCAAACATGGTGCATGCCCTGTATGCTCAAAATGTTTTGGAAACTGATTATAAGCATAATGTACATTTTGATCCATAGAAAAATCTGAATACTTTGAAGAAACTATCAAATGTTGTCCCAAATCAGATTCATACTTACATTCTTGCTGCTCCAAATCTGAAATATACTCATAGTCTTTTTGTTCATGTGCGTGCATATTTTCAAAGTATGCTTGATCTCGAATCCTCTTGCAAGCCCATATGTTCTTCTTGATTTCTTCAGCATCCTCAAACAAACATCTTAAACATGAATATTTCCTTTCTCTCAAGAGAATGACAAGATATGGATGTTGAGCCATTGCATAGTACACTATGGCAACAATCTCGGAAGGTCGGATTTCCAATGAAATTCTATGATAAACACTGTAAAACCTCTTGCTCAAGACAACCAAAGATTATTCTTCCCCTCTCCTCAAAGCATTAAAATCATCCAAGTATTGATCAAGGGACTTGTTCTCACCCCAAAACTTTAAAAATGCATTGCATAGCTCGATCCAAGAACCAATAGAATCGACTCCAAAACCTTTAAACCACACAACAACATCTCCAAAAAAATATTTGGGGAACAAGCTCATTGTAACATTTTCATGTACTATCTCAAACTGATCAACAAAGCTCTCAAAGGCTCCCAAATGCCTCTCGGTTGTAAGATGATCCTCTCCATAAAACTAGGGAAGATACTTGAATAAGTCAAGAGGGTAAGGATGAAGATAATATGGCAGACTTAAAGGTTTAAACATTTTTTCTTTGATTCTAGTTTGGACAACAGTGGGCTGAAAATGAGATTTAACAAACCAAAGGAAAGGCTCAGCAGTAATAGCAGAAGGTAATAAGATCTGAGAAGGAGATAAATTAGTTTCATCATCCTCACAATTACAAGGCTGATCAGATTCAGGAAGGACTTGAATACATACATCATATTTCTAAATAGGTTAAGGTGAGAAGACATGATCAACATCTACAACACAAGTAGTATGTAGATGTTCTTCTTCCAAGGATGGATATATAAAGTAAGTCTTGTGATCATCCGAATAGACAAAGAAAAGGATAACCCTCTTTATATGTAAAGGGAAAGAGAGAAATGAGTTGATAAAGAAAAACAAGAGTTCATGGAGAAAACTCATGAAATGATACCTGGTTTTTCCCTTATGTATAGTCATCTTTTGGTCAACATGATCCTTCCTCCAGTGGATTCTTCGAATGTGGAGTCACTAGGTAGATGATTATAGTAATTGTTTGTGTCCCTCTCTTGTCTACCATCAAGATTCGGCTCTATGTCATTCTCCCAGGGAAGCTTGCTTCACTCTTCATTCCCCGACAATGACGCCAAAATGTTAGCTCTCCAATGATTCACCCCAGACTGCAGATGGGAGTGCTTCACTTTAAAAAGGCATTGCAATTTCCTGTAGAAACTTGTTTTATTTTTTTAAAATCTTGAACACCTCAAAAATTATGTCAGGAGTCAAGAAATGTTTCAAAACTCCATAAATGTTGATATATAATCATTTAAGGCTGAAATTGAAAGGATGCAAAAAATGAAAGTTTCAATAGTCCTAGAACAGAGTGTTTACATCACATTTCACAACGCCAATATGAAAACCAACCAAAACCCATTTCTCAACCCTCAAACATGATTAACACTATCATGGAGTACCAGGTGGATCTAGGATTGATGATGACATCTTTGAATTAGCACAGGAGTGTATGCAAGTTGTCCAACCTCCAACTCTCTCCTTCAACTAGTTCGCAGTGAAGTTCGCAGCGCCTGTCACAAATTCAAAATGCCTGATTCAAACAAGATTTGCATGCTTCAAGGAGACTGTTAGGATGTCCAAATACCTGATCCCTAAAAATTTGTTAAAAATAGGCTCTGAAAAAAATGAAATCCCTTAGCATGAAAAAAAGGTAATGATGGAAATGAATGAATGGAGCACATGAGTACGTTGTGAACTCTCCTAGTGAGTTGGATCACATACAAATGTATTTAACTTGACATTTAAACAGATGAATGATGAAAAAGAGAACCTTTTATACAACTGAGAGGTGACATGTCACGGTAATGATGTAAAAAACCAAAGGTATAACTCATGGGGCTTCTTACCTGTCATGATAACAATCACATAGCTCAAACTTTAGACCAAGGCTATACATATCCTTATTCATTTTGAAACCAAATATAACTTTATGATTACAACCTAAAGACTCAACACCTATGTCCTATAAACCTTATGACTCAAAAAACAAAACCAAGGTGATTTTTTTTTACCCATACAATCTTATGTGTTAATAGGGCTATAATTTGATTGAACACAAAAAATGTAGCAGTCTTACCATCAAAAAAGTAGTCTACGACCACAATAATATGATGATTTCCCCCAGTCGAAGTTGGGTTGTAATCCATAAAATCCACCCCCCACTTGGTGAAGGGACCGATGTTGATGACCAGGTGAAGAGGGGTTGGATGAGAGCATGCCTTCCAAGTGAACACCTGGTAGGGGCTGTTACAGGATAATCCCCCTATGGACAAGTGGATTTCCTCTTGGATACTAGACCCCTATAACCAAGACAGAAAGGTGCTAATGTGGACACTATCATTCCTTTTCATTAAGCTAAACTATTCAAGGAAGAAGAATAAATAAAGGTAAATACCTTTACTGACATTTTCCCTTGCTCGATCCAGGCTGATATTGATCTCCAAGTTCTCCAGAAGGCCTTGCAATACAATGAGAAGAAAAAACAAAACATACTTCCTACTCTACCATGATTAGCTTCATAATAGATATATCAAAAGAAACAAGTTCATGAAACATACACAAACTTAAAGGAAACAGGCGAAGCACATATTTATATTAATGAAAACAAAGCAAAGTGCTTACAACCATAGATGTAGATGCAGCAGCTTCACCAAGCTCTCTTTGTCCAGACCCTTTGCTCAAATGATCCACCAACATAATTCATGTAACTTCATTGATATCTTCCTTATGAGATCATAATTTTGATGCCTTCCTATTTCTCCATATTCTTTTACCATGAGAAGGCCTTCTTATATAAGCTTGGAGAGACCCAACCACCTTAGAGATTATTGGGATAGTTTGAGGATCTTTCTCCTTCAATTGTGAATCCTCCCTAAGATCCGTCCTTGACCTCAGATTCAAATCCAACTGATTTCCAAGATGAAGGGGATGTTTCCCATTTTCCTCAACAACCTAAAATTTTCTCAAACATGCCAGCACTCCCCCAAAAGGGTGCACAGAACGTTGCAACGCTCCCCCAAAGGAGGGTACAGAGAGTTGTCACTCCTTGACAGTGGAGAGGGGAGCGTTGCCCAAAATTCCTTCAAAAAATCCCAACGCTCCCCCAGAATGGTGTCCTAAGTGTTGCAACGCTACCCCAAAGAGGGGTAGGGAGTGTTGGCACTCCCTGATAGTGGGTAGGGGATCGTTTCCCATCAAAAAACATTTTTAAGTCGTATTTTCCATGGAATATGCTTTGTACTCCTCATCAGATGATTTCTCCTTCTTAAACTAGTCTTTGAAGGTGTCTTAAGTGTCCTTATGATGTCGTTAGAGACACAACATAGGAAAGATGGTAGTATGATGTTTGCGACACTTGTGGATAAAAATGTGACAGTTGCGACACTAGTAATGATGACAATGGGTCATCATTGAAACGAGTAATTTTGATGTGTAACAGGGGTGATACTTCTTGATTGCTTGAGCACAATATTTAAAAATAAACGGCCAAACATAACCAACTCACAATATCTTTTGGGATGTCGCAAGCCCATATAGATGACCACCACAAGCCCTATTGTGATAGACATTAATACCGTACTCAGCCTCCTCCTGAGTTAAGCAACGACACAAGATATTATCTATGCCTCGATGATACAAATTGTCGTCAACGATAAGGTAGTTCTTAGATGGATATTATGTACACCGTCAATCGTCTCTCGAAATATGTTGAGAATACTTCAAGGTTTGAAGATAGATCAAAATGTCTCCATACCAGGGGTCTAAAGAGAAGACAAGGAAAATGTGTTCATCTGCAAATGAATCGACATGAATAACATCCTCATCTAACCAAGGGAAGTCTAATATTAACTCGGCAAAAAAATAGAGATTTCTTGGATTTTGTCGAAGAAAAATTGAGACCAAACTCCTGTAAGATGACAATCCATTTATTATATTTTCCTCCTATGATACGCCTAGCAAGGACATATTGAAATGGGTTGACATCAACAACTATGGTAGTTTTGCAAAGAAATATATAGTACCGCAATCTTTGAACCGTATGTACGACATCCAAAGCTAGCTTCTCAACATGAGAGTACTTGATTTCAAGAATGACTAAGTTTTGATTAAGGTAGTAGATTATGTGTGCATGGAGCTCATCATCCTCCTGAAGTAAAACCATACCAACCATCCCTTTAGAAGCGACGATATAAATAAAGTAATCTCTGTTGTAGTCCAGAGGCTTTAGCAGAGGTGTCGATACCAATAATTTCTTAGGATCATCGAAGGACTCATGGGCTCACTCATCCCATATAAATGGAGTGTCCTTATTCAAGAGACGCATGAAAACCTTATTAATATTTGCATATTTTACTATAAACCAACGTAAGAAGTTAGATTTACCATGTAAACCTTGAAGCTAACGAATGTTGCATGGGGAAGCCAATCGAAGTATTGCCTCAAACTTTAAAGGGTCCACCATGATCCCAGTCTCAAAGACTAAGAATCCTAAAAAATGACCCGACCTAATGCAAAAGATGCACTTATGAGGGTTCAAACAGATGCGATAACAATGACATATCTCAAAAACTAGCTGAAGGTGAGTAGAGTGATCCACTCTCTTGCAAGAGTGAGTAGTGAGATCATCGAAGTAGGATTCGACTATATGCTTGAGATCGTGAAAACCGAAGGTCATGGCTCGTTGGAAGTTTGCTCCAACGTTTTTAAGGCCAAAAGTCATTTTTCGTAAGCAAAAGTACCCCAAGGAAAAATAAATGTTGTCTTATGTTGATCCTCAGGTTTAATCTAAATTTGGTTGTATCCTGAAAATTTGTCCATAAAAGAAAAAACCTTGCTTCCCGCACACTCATCGAGAATCTGATCAATGAAAGGTGTCGGGAAGTTGTCTTTAGGACAGGCCTTGTTCAGGTCTCGAAAATCCATACACACAAGGATGGTTCCTTGCTTCTTATTCATGGGAATAGGGTTGGATACCCTTTCATTCAAGGGAACCAGGTAGATAAAACCTTCATTAAGTAGTTTCTCCACCTATTCCTTAATAGCAAGGGCCTTCCTAGGATTAATAGCTCTAAGTCATTGCCGAACCGGTTTAGCATCAAAGTAGGTTTTAATCTCATGTTAAATAATGTGAGGGTCTATTCCTGGCATCTATTCATATGACCAAGAGAATACATCACGAAATTCCTTGAAGAGATTGGTGTAGGTCTGAATTTCTTCAGGCGAACAATCTTCACCGATATATACATTTTCAATTTTACCAGGAATGCGAGAGTTTTCGATCGTGATGGTAGGATAAATACTCGCCATGTTTCCTTTGGCATAAATGTCATGCATATCAAGTGGAACTAAGTGACCGAATATCTCACTCAAGGTAGATCTGAAGTCATCTTGTTTGATCCTAATAAGCTCTGGGAGGAATTAAGAGTGATGATGCATATCATCCCATGGCCTATCAGAACCATTCATGGATTCTACAATTGTTTCATCCAAAGGTAAAGTATCATTGAGGAAATCATGCGAGAAAGGTGATGAAGTGGCCCATATGGGCTGGAGAACAGGATCCTCCTCATCCATCTGCGAGGGGACAGGATCTGGTTTGACAGTAGAGTCAATAACATATTGATACGTTATCTCTATCGATGACAGTGGAATCACCAGTCTAGTATGTGACTTACCTTCACAAGAAAAGTTAGGGGAAGGTAGGGTCCAAGGATCGTTAAAATATGAAGTGCGGAAAGGAATGGGCCTCAATGATGAAGCAGACCTATTGGACATGGCATAGATATGATGAATTGGTGCCACAAAATCAAAGGTACCCATAAGGGATGAATACATTATGACACCAATATCCTCATTTGTCGGCTGAGAATTGTCGATCACGGGGATTGAAGGTCCAATTGATGGATTGGGGCTAGCGTGCACAAAGGACAACTGATCTATCATCATGATTTTCCCATCGTGAGGAAAACATAAAGTATGAAAAACGGACGATACGACTGTAGTCATGGCATAAGTCCAGTTACGCCATAGTAATAAGTTATAGTCAATGGGCGCATCAACCACCTCAAAATCCACCTCCACTATATTTCCACCTAACTGAACCGGAAAGGTAGGAATAATACCACGGGGACGGAAAGAACAACCATCAAATGTGGTCAACATGGTTGGAGATTGAGAGAGGGTTTGAGAGTCGATGGATTTCCAACAGGTTAGGGACATCACACACACTGCAACACCTTCATCAATAATAGTACATTTGATGGTATACTTTTACTAATCCACATGGATTTGAAAGGCCACGTGGTAAGGCAAGCGAGGCTTCACATCTGTGACGTCAAGATTTATAACCTTAGAGCCATAGGGGTATAGATCTCCTAATGCAGATAACAAGGCATTCCTATGTGAAGGACATGTCTAGAGTACCTCCAAATCTGACATCACGCAAGGGGTTTGACCTAGATCCTAAAAAATAGAGTAGTTTTGGGAAGATCTAGCATTAGGGTTGTGGGTAGAGTGTGTGTGTACTCCTTTTAGAATACGAGGTAGAGGCTCTAGCTTTTCAATCTGTAAAGGTGTCTTCGGAGGAGGGGGAGACTCTAGACGTAGAATAGCCTGTGAAGAACTGTAATCGCGAGACCGACTGGATACATTAATCTAAGACTTGACCATATTTATGCATAGACGGTCACCTTCATGCGTCGGTGGGTTTTGACTCTCACTCGCCACATTTTCAGCATTAGAGGAGCTTGAGGACATGTGTTGATTATGCAGAAAAGGGTTAGTCAGTACAACGGGCGGTATAGATAAGAGCCTCACAACTTCCTCGTGTTTGGGGCACAATTGGGTAAGGTGATCATCAGTACAAATCTTACAAGGGAATTTCACCTTCCACTTCTCTTTCTTTCCCTCGCCAGCATTAACCTTCAATATATCATTGTTACCGTTTTCCTTGGGTTTATTATCATTCCTCCCACCCTTACGATTGTTACCATGTCATTTATTTTATTCCCTTGTAGTTGTTGGTTGCCATTCGGGTTGATCAATGACTGAACATAATGTACATCCACCAACTGAGTGGGAGTGGAGGACACAAACGAATCTTTTCCTCCTACAGACTAGCTTAGAGACAACTCTTTCAACTGGTTTGTCACCAAGTTTGTAGATTTAAAATTTGTGGATCTTATAATGCCATCGACATGAGGCTCGATCTTTTGTCTAGGTTCATAGTTTGACGTCAGTGTGTCAAGAATAATTTAGTATAACATGCCAGATTGAGCATATATGAGATCTAATTGTTTGGATTTGAAAATCCCATATTTCTCTTTTATTTTTTCGAGGGACCTCTGATCTTCAATGGATTTTTCTGAAATATAATCTTCAATAATTCTTTTGAGCCAGTCATCTAGGTTTGTTCTTCCTCTGTCCGTCAACTTCAGGCCTAAAATCTCTTCGAGTGTCAATATATGCATCACATGATTTGTTAATGTGATGAAACAATCCTTCTGGGATATCTTCAAGGAATATTTTGTGCATCTCTAAAAAGAACCGCGATCTTGCTTCGGCTAGTGAGAGGTTATTCCTTCTTGCATAGTTTCTGAAGTAGTTCTTGATTTTTCACTCCCACCACTCACGTATTTCTTGTTCAATTAGAATTTATGTACACTTCTACATGCCCAAGTTCAATACTACTGGAAACATAACCAATTTTGTAATCTAGGGAAAAGTAGGGTGTGTTACCAGTAGAACCTTGTTGGCAAATATTGAACAAGCAACGAATGCGTGTTGATGGTTGTTGTCATTGATGGAAACAGCAGAGATGGCAGGGTATGAAGGATAAAACCCCTTGGGGATTCGGACGTAAAAATCTCAGGAGGAACAGCATTGAAGAAAACACGCGCAGCAAGAGTTTGCAGAGAAGAAGGAAGACAGCGATCTAGTGACCGTTGGATCCCATTCAAATTTCCCGAAAGACCGACAACCGTCAGATTTGCAGAAGTTGCGAGGGAAATAAGTCATCGGAGATTCGGGGATCGGGACTTTGAAATGCCTAGTTCACTCGACAACGAAAACCCCTAAATCGTGATATGCGATTTCGCGATCTGATCGCAGCCGTTAAAGCCAAGGTGAAATCCCGACGGGATCTGGACCGTATATTCATGTGGATGCGTGGCAACCTGGAGGCTCCATCAGAGATTCGAGGATCGGGACTTTGAAATGTCCAGTTCACTCGACAACGAAAACCCCGAAATCGCGATATGCGATTTCGCGATTTGATTGCAGCCGTTAAATCAAGAAGAGATCGGGACCATCCACTTGTAGATAGGAGGCTTCATCAGAGTTTCGGGGATTGGGGTTTCAATATGCAAAGAATACAATGCAACGAAAATCCCGATTTTGCGATATGCGAAATCTCGACTGAATATGCACCGTCAGATCAACATGAGATCTATACCGTTGATCCAACTCATGACAGTAGACCACGTCACACAGGGACACGTGGCACAACCAGGGAATGACAGGTATCAGACAGATCTAACACTTCAGGCACATACAATTCATGAATCAGAGCGACACGTGGCAAGATCTAACACATGCCAAACCACGTGTGACGTCAGCAGAGGCATCGGCGATCGGGACTTTGATATGTCAAGAACACACTGCAACAGAAACTTCGAAATCGTGATATGCAATTTTGCGATGTAATCATAGCTGTTGGATAAGAATGAGATCTGGACCGTTGATCTCCGTCATCAGAGAATCAGGGATCGGGAATTCTATAGACATGTGTATGATGACATCTAAAACGCCGAAACCCCGATGAGAGGTTTGACCGAGGTCATGTGTTGATGGTCTTATGGGCCAAGGGCTATAGACAGCAGGGCTAGCCCGTGGAAAGGGGCACATCGGTAATCGGGGATTGGAGAGGTGAGAAACTCTCGACATCAGGAAGTGTGAAACCCCGAAACCCCGACGAGAGGTATGGTGACAGTCACATGATAACAAGTCACATGGACCATTGTGTAGCCGGAAGGGGCTAAAGCTCGGGAAAGGCCAAAACCCCGATAGAGAGACATAAGGTTGTGGTCACAACCCTTGGTCAGGGGATTTGTAAGTGACTAAAACTGTGGACGCCAAAAGTGCCGAAATCACGATGAGTGAAATCCCGATGGGATCTAAACCGTTGGATCAAGTATTGATCGGAGGGTTGTTGTTCTTTCTCACACATTAACGCTTCAGTTATGAATCCGTTAAGTGAAACGGACTCATGATGACGAATTGGTTAGCGTTTCAGTTGCCAAGACAGATGTCCTTGGATTTCCCATTGGAAGGGGAAGTGGAATCGTCAAGGAATCGTGTATAAAAGAAAATGAGCGAGACTGAATTGAGTTGGCTGTTCTGAATGGAAAAAGAACGAAACAGTTAGAAAGGAGAAAGGAGAAGATGCTGAGCATGAAATTTAATGACAGGCAAAGCAGAAGAAGAGCTGAATGACAGAAGAATATGATGCAGAGCAAACCTGTTGAAGAAGAGAAAATTGCAAAACAGTGAACAGAAGACCAGATTTACAGAACAAAGAAAGAATGGTAAGAACTGATTTATCTGTAAAGTTGAATGTGTATTTAGCCATTAATTTTCTAAGGGTGGTTGGGAGGTGCTCGGGAGGACTGTAGTCCTCAGAATTTCAAGTGGGTGCTT
>ML806538.1:198681-223343 GCA_009831015.1 Picea engelmannii | reverse complement strand
GAGGAAGAGCCCAGGATCAGAATCGTGGAACGGTGACCGGCCTCAGAAATCATTGTAAGTTGGTTTATATTGAAGTTAATGAAAAAGATACTTTTCTCGTCCCGCATACATGAGTCTCATCTATGATATTTGATTTATGTTTTAATCTCTAACCCTATAATAGATCAGTAGCATGCATGCATAGTATTGTTTTGATTGCAGGAAGCTTTGTGGAAGGAGCAGCAACAACAAAAGGACAAGAAACTCAACGAAGGATCTACTTCAGCCGTCCGGAAAAAGGTTGGTTTATTCTTCTCTTGTATGCATGTGAAGAAAGGGGTTTCAGATTCGGGTAGAAGGTCAAAAGTTAAGTCTTGAGGGTCATGATCTGCGTATAAGCTTAGAGCCCTAGCTTATTAGTCTGTAGGGTAGAATACCCCACAACAGTTGGGTGAAACAATGACACGCATTCCCAAAGGCACATTCAAAAAAGATTCTCATAACCTAAATGCAAGGGCCGCCCATAACTACTCTGTGGTGGAATATTTATCACAAACCCCTTGTGTGATGTCCTCTTTAGAGGTCCTCCAAAGCTGCCCTTCTTAGAGGAAAGCCTTGTTAACTGTTTTGGGCTCTCCTGAGACTTGTAATCTGGGTACCATCATGTTATATACAACCGAATTAAAACCTTGTCTTCCTTACCACGTAGATTTTCAGATAGTAGTGGCTTATCCCACAAAAACTTTTACTCAAAATATCTTCCGCACGGTGGTCGATGAGGGTGCCTCGAGAGGCATTATGTCATTGGAATGTTGGAAGGCCATTGGCCAACCCATTTTGTCTCTGTCACCTACTCTCCTCACCTCTTTCGATGATCATTCGTTCCGACCACATGGTATCATTCCTTCTTTCCCCGTAAAGTTAGGAGGGAAGACCATGTGTGTCTAAGTAGAGGTAGTCGATGCTCCCCTCGACTATAACATCTTGTTAGGAAGGAGTTGGACTTATGCCATGCAATATGTGGTTGCTACAGTCTTCCAAGTCTTGTTGTTTCCACATGAGGGTCGGATAGTGACCATCAATCAATTGTCTTTCTCCAGACCTGACCCTGCATTGGGGGCATCCATAGTCCTGATGATTGATAATCCTCAACTAAGTATCGTCAACGTAGGGGTTGGTTTGAACCTATCTTTGATGGGGACCTTCAATTACCCACCCCCTCAAGGCAATATCAAGTTTATATCCAATCACCATAAGGTTGACATTTTTCAAGTTTCATCATTGCGCACGACTTACTTCGATGATCCGGGGATACTTCCTTCCCCATCAACCACGATGGATGAGGCAGGGCACCTGGGTATGTCCATGCCCTTTTCCGCCACTGAAGTAGCATACTCTTTAGTCCAGCAAGCTTCAGCTAACACTGATCCAACTCCTGCACAAGATTTAGAAAAACTTCTAGAGCCTATTTAGGCTCATGGTTCTCTTGCTAACACCTATTCGTTAGACTTAGTCTTTCCCTCTGACGAAGCAGTAATCAAAGCAATGATTAGTCCAGATAAACCTTAGGAAGATCTTCATCAAAGATCATATTTCCTCCCAGCGTTAAGCCGAATCGAAGTAGGATAATTCACTGTGACTATGATTGGAGATAGGTCTTATCATACTAATCCCTTAGCTACACACAAGATCTATGCTGAGGGTAATATGGAAACCATTGTTGAAATGACACCTATCAATATCATTAGAACCCCTGGCATCATAGACAATGTTTTCATCGGAGCATACAACTCTCCCAAGGAGATGTCAGGCATCGACCCACAAAGAGTCTATCATGAGCTAACTTTGTTGTTTTTCAATCTTGCTTTGAGATTCGAAAGAAACATCCAGTGAGACTGCATTTATGCTTTTCGATCTTGTCCAGATTAACTAAGAAAAGTAGCCAGAATGGAGTCTTCTTTAAGCCCTTTTAAAACTCCTTAAAGATGAAAAGATTGTCGAGTGACCTTGTTTCTTCACACTCGTTCAATTGGTCTAGAAGAACGTTCCTTAAACGGGTCTTCTTTTAAACCCTTTTTCGACCCTCTAAACATGAAAATATTTTCGAGCGATCTTGTGGCCTTTCACGCTCATTAAACTGAAATTTGAAGTCACGTCTCTCCGGTGGTAGTTTACCCCTTTTTTGGTCTGGATGGTCAACTGTACGAACACAGGTATACTCTATGGAACTACAGCTCTATAGAAGAGTACTCTCAGGTGTAATTTTATCCCTTTTTCGGGTCTGAGGGACTAAACTTACAAAAAATAAACCCCATGGAGTCCATAGTTAAGCTCTTTTCAGACTCCCTAAAATTGAAAAGATCGTCGAGTGACATTATTCTTTCACACTTGTTAAATTGGTCCAGAAGAATATTCCTGATGGAGTCCATAGTTAAGATTTTTTTAGACTCCTTAAAAATGAAAAAATAGCCGAGTGATCTTGTCCTTGTCACACCCATTAAAATGATTTTGAATCGACGTCTAATCGGTGCTAGTTTACCCTTTTTCGAACTGACTAGACTATCTTCGAAAAAGGTACCCCAATGGAGTCTCCTTTTATGTTTTTTTAGACTCTCTAAATATGAAAAACCACCGAGCTTACCATCTTTGGGCTCGTTAAACTTACATCGAAGGATGTTACCATTGTGTGTTTTGTTAACTGCATTTTCATATCTTATACGCCAACCTTGTAACAGTTTGCTTCCGTGTCTTAACACCTTTGGCCTTCGGAGGATTTTTCCCGAGTGTCTTTCTCCTAGAACATCAGTGTTGTCCTTGTGCCTTGAACTTGTATGTTTGCAACACTTGTTCCTCCTTTGTAACGTAATATTCCTTTATTATTTTTCAAAAATCATCAAAAAGAAAAAAAAAATCAAATATACCCCAAAAAGAGGATGGCAAAAGTATTTTATTTATTGGCAGCATAATGAGTCGCCCTTGGATGAAGCACATCTGTCCATTTGATCATCAGACTATGGGATTTAGTACGACCTTAGGAAGCTTTTTCTCACTATCTAGAGTTGTGTCCTCCACCGTTTGGTCATTCTTCCAAACATATGAAGAGGTTGCATTGCCTCCTGCTTCGTAGACTTATGATTAACATACATGTTGCCTGAGTCTCATCATTTGTCATGCTATTGTCCAAGGGAGGTTTTTCACTAAGCCTGAGTTAGCCCCTCTGCAATATGTCTCTTGTCCGCATACCCGACCATCCTGAACATCCAATCAAGTTCTTGTTTGAAATCACTGAAGCCTTCAGTCTGATCATCTAGATTATCAAGTCCATGACTGACAAGCCATCGAATACCTTTGGGTAGTGCATTCATACAATCATATTACACTCCTACCTGAGTTTTGAATATTTTGAAGTTGTTGCTCGAGCTCTGAAGATCTCATCTCCATCCATCAGTCCGAATCAACTTCTGGAAGATGGATACTCTATATGTATATCTTTCTGATTTCGAGATGTAGCTCCGCTATGTATTGTTTGTGGCTACTCTTTATAGTTATTTTACATGGATCTACAGTGTATTTGATTGGTAGTCATGGTTCTATTTTATTCCGAGCATGGGTATGCCTGCCTCAGTGAGACATTTTTTATTTTGCAGACGACACCTCCCGGTTCCTGATCCTTGGGCTGAATCGTTCGACACATCAGTAACATTTGGTAATGTATTTCGACCATCAGATGCTCTTTTGACCTCACACATTAGGGGGCATCTGTTATAACCCTAAATTCCACCACACATGATTACCTGGCATCAAGCCAACTCATATCCCTTCTTTGCCAAAACACTATTGAAAAACTCTTTGAAACTCCTCTTGAATAAAGGACCACGCTCCCTAATCCATTACTGCACATGTGTACATGCTGGCTGACCCAAAACAACCCATGTGGACCAACAAAAGCATGAAAAAAGGAAAGTTTCCGACGGAACAAAAATATATGGGTGAGTTAACTGAAACTCTCGGCCATGCATGGCCGAGGGTTCGTCCAAATACCTATCTCCTTCCAGCCTATAAAAGAAGGGGTAGGGGTCCCATTTGGAAGAGGAAAAATATAGCAAAGAAACTCTGTCCATTTACGTATTCCTATTGTCCCAACCCTTTAGCCTTTCCTTGTGCCAAAGGACATTCAAAGCAAAGTAGTTGAAGGATAGAAGAAGAGGAGCCCAAGATTAGGTTCAAGGAGCAGTGGTCGGTCTCAACTTTTGTAAGTTGACTCATTCTAAGTAATAAAGAAAATGCTTTTCCCGTCCCAATTCATGAATTGTTTATAGTTTGATCAGTATATGTTTGGATTTCTAACCCGCTAGTATATAAGTAGTATGCATGCATAGTTGTTGCTTGTCTTGAATGCAGGTCAGCTTTGGAAGGAGTATTGCGAACAAGTAATCAAGAACAATGGAGGATCGACATCAAACGCCGGTAATGAGGTAGGTTGATCTTTCCATTCATTTACTAAGAAAAGGGGATTTAAATCTAGGAATGAAAGTAGAAAGTAATTTCTATTCGGTCATATCTGCATGCAAATTCTGAACTCGATTTGTTTGTCTGTAGGGTGCTTTTCCCCAACAACACATTCCCCCTTTCCTTGGCCTACACCCAATCTTGAATGTGGCTCTCTTCGGCCATATTTCCCACCATTATTGGACACCTCAGAGATAGAAGAGTAGTTGACACCAATATATCTCAACCATGAATGAATGCAGTAGACATCCAGTGATCATATTGTGGACACAGATATCAAAGGCACTCAACAACAAAGGATCCAACTTTATCAAGTCGTCAAAGCAGGGCAGCTCCTGCACCAAGGTAAGTGGCTCACCCGGGGCCAAATTTAGAGGAAATTGTTAGAAAAATAGGATCGCGGAGCAATAAAATAAAACAAATGCAGAAACAAAACACATAAGACACACAATACAAGAGAGACACAGATTTACGTGGTTCACCCAGTGTGGGCTACGTCCACCAGAGGAATTTTTTAGGTCCTTCCTTTATTATTATCCAGCAAATGAAGGGATACAACCTACAACAAAACCCGCTGTAACTTCCTCTTCTTTCTCTCACAGTCTCCTCTCTCAGAATACAATATTCACCATCATCCATAGCCGTAATACATTTCCCTCATAAAAGAGGGTTGCCTTCTAGGGAAAAAAACCCTAACATAATCTCTACCGTTATATCTGCGACCTTATAATGAACGGTCTAGATTTACAATGAAATTACAATATACTTTCACAAGGCAATTTTTTCTTCAGGGGCTTCGCCCCCAAACCCCCGCTTGCCCCCAAATCCCCCATCCGGGGGGATAGGCCCCTCGGACCCCACAGAGGGGGTACCCCCCCTCTTCACTCCCCCGCGTGGAAGAGTGTACATGCTTCTGGGGTGTAAATACTTCATGGGGAATAAACACGGCTGAAAGCAAGGACCTCTGAATCAGGAAGATAATCAGGCTCCACAACCAACATAAATTTCCTCATATGATTGGGGAACTCAACGCAATGGAGACAATGTATTCCTAAGGACGAAGGATTTATCTAGGTGGATATCAATGGCCACCCACCTTTTCCAACTCGCTTAAAACAATTTTCTGGCAATTTTGGCAATTTACTATTTTTAGGAGTTTCTAACTTCTGGGGCCATTTTGAGGGCCTAAATGAAGGTTTTTCAGGATTTCTATTCTCAATGATATTTTAAGAATCTCATTGAGCCCCATGAATAAATCTCCTTGATGATACCTTTCCAATGGGATATCATGTGCTTAAAACGAAGATCGTATGCAAAAGTTGCGACCCTGAGAAGTTGATGTACTAACTTACCCAAACAGGGCCCAGATGACTTTTGGTGCTTCATCTCCTAGGGTTAGGTTTTTGGATGTCTAGGGTTTTTGGCATTCGTGTTTATTGTAAAAATACCTTAAGAGCCTCATTGTAATCATGTTTTTGCTAATGAGCGCAGTCGTCACATCTCTTCTCAGAGATAAGCCACCACCATTCCAACAAGCTTGTTTTCCGCTGCATTTTACAGTTTCAACTTATTTCCTTATTGAATAGAAAACTAGTCTTATTGTATCTCTGTTATTATGTATGACTCCTTGACTGTGGGTTTATGCACGTAACGACATATCTCTGTAGCTTTAAGATGTCAGAATACGTCTCTACCCTGAAAAAATTTAACCCACAATTTTCTTCCAAGGAAGTTTCTCTGATACCACTTGTAGTGTTCTAGATATAAAATAGTATGCAAACCAAAAATATTTTAGCATAGAAATGGTAGAGAAACAAAGACATAACCATAAAAATACCAGAATAATACCAGAATAGCACTAGAAAGAGCACCATAAAGAGCACCTTGATTAATGATAACAATGTTCACTTGTCTCATCGAGGGGGAAACCTACAGTAGAGTAGATCTCTATTAAAATAATCTCCAAGACAAGATTTATCATACCATCTATTCCTATTTATACTAAATCTATCTATCCAAAAGAATAATCTAGGGAAGATCCTTCTAGAAGAGAAATATTCTATTAGGTCTTCTTACATTTGGCTTATTCCTCCTTATTTCTAGACCTTATTAATATTGGCCTTTATTACATGTTGTCTGTTTTCTGTTAGGTTTGAGCTAGCAGGGAACCTGTTTCTTTATACTAGTTTTTCCTTGATTGTTGCTTGACGATAATTATCGGGACACACAGAGGTACACGCGGCCTGCAGAAGGCCTGCAAGTGTGCACCCGCGCCCTAATCTCTTACATCCCGCGTGTGAATGCTAGCTGTAGAGGTTTCGGTAGCGTGTAGGAGTCAGAGAGATTGAGAGGCAGTCCTCCTCTTCCCTGTCAGAATTATACATTCTCATGGGGCTTTCTGGATCCTGTCTGAGTCTTGCTGGTTCATTGTCTTGTCTCAGTTTGCTTTATTGCGTTTTGTTATTCCTTGCAATTATTTTTATTTTCTATTGGAAGAAGCATCCAAGCCTTCAAGAGACCCTGGTTATCAATACCATAGGCCTTTTCCTGGTCTGGGCTGCCTGTGTTTATTTTTTTCTTAGATTTTATACATACACGCGGCCTGTGAAAGTGCAGCCCGCGGGTACACGCGCTCTGTTGTAGCTCAGCACGCGTTCGCACGCGTGCTGTTTCAGTGACAGTAGCATGCTTGACAGTCTACTTTTCAGTCAAGGGGGGGCAGCCATCCCCTCCTATGGTGAGAAGTGTTCCTCTCATGTGTTTGAGTCTAGGGTTGCACAGTCAGTAGGTTAGGGCCTCTTACCCTTAGCCTGTTATTTCTTAGTTGATAGTTGATAGAAAAGATAAAAAGAAAAAAAATTGTTTTATGGTTTTTAGACAAGCGTAAGAGTCTGTTCTTTCTTTATTGCCATTGGGTGTCTTTGCTCTGATTCTTTGTGATCTACACTTTACGCCAGAATTTTGTTTTTTCTTGGTTTTAGGCTTGTCGGTATTTTCCCTTTGTTGCTTGATTAGCATGTAAATAAAAAAAAAGAGAAAAAAAAATCTTTTCATTTTCTTATTTGTTTGAAGATTGTGTTTCTGCATGAATAGCTAGGGAGAAGTCTTTTTGTTCATAATTTTTTTACAGTTCATTTAGAGCATAAGTAGCTCGTAGTCGAGCGAAATTCCTTTACGTTTGCTGCATGAAATCTTAGAAAAATTGAAAAGAAAAAGAAGTCTTTCTTTGTGAAAAGTTGTTGATTTTTGCATTTAGTAAAATTCTTTTGTTTCCACCTTTTTTCATTTGTTTTTGCTTTGAGTCTTTACACATCATAAGTTTCACCTTCATACCCCGTGACGTAAAAAATCCCATAAAAGAAATGCTAATTTAAAATTTATTAGACTTTTGTTTGTAAAGTTCACAAACTAGTTCAGGACTAGGGCCTTGGATTAGGTTGGAGAGGAAACTCTCCAAGGCCATTCAAAACCAAACATTGGAGTCTGTGATAGGGACTGTAGAAGTCCAGTTTCGTGGAAGTTATCCAGGACCCCCCTCTAACACAGGGGCTAAACACGAGGTCGCGTGAGGAAAGGTAGCGGAGATAACCCCTCCAAATCCGGACCAAGCGTAGTGGAGAACACATATCGAGGATTTGTTTTGGGATTCCATCAGTTGCATTTGCCACGGGGCTTCATGGGTCTTGAATCCATTCGAGGTCCTCAGTTGTCTTCCAGACCATTTTCTCTCGATACCCTTGATAGGTTTCGAGATTGATACCCTGCTCATTGTGGTCTACCCGAATTTCGACTATACCCGCCTGGTGACTGTTCGCGTGCTAGAAAACTAGTTGCCAATATTTTTAGGGACATACATAGGTGACCGTGGGGGTATACCGCGGTACCTAGGATGGACATCGGGCCATGCTTTTCAGAGTATGCCCTGAGGGTGCTTCCATGTTCGAGTTGCACTTGCACCGGTAAGTTTCTCTAGTGTTGGTTGTTGTAACTGTTCTTCAAAATAGTTAGCGATTGCTTGTATTATCTCTTAGAGGCTTCTTTTTAGTGTGTGTTACTATTTGAATGTGTAGAATACCTTAGCGTGTCTTGGATCTTCTCACACAGTGGAGGATCTTGAGCTTCGCCGATCACGAAGGCTTCTGGGCCTACCGCCGGTTATACTGGAGCCACCCTCGCCACCATTGAGGCAGAAGCTAGACCAACAAGGGTCTTTCGAAGCAACTGGGTTACAAACCATTATGCCCGAACAACTCCTGGAGGAATAAACCGCCAATATTGGTTCGGTTGAAACCCCAACCACTGATACTTGGCCATCAATCAGTGTACCAATCCAATTTTACGAACGCCTGTCAGTGCCTCACACAACTATGGAAACAGACGTTGTTACTTCCTCTGGGAATACTTCCATTCCCACCACCATTGCTGACACAGGAGAAGCATCTCCTAACTTGCCGTCATTGGTCTGGGCCACCATGGTCTCGACCGCAACTACGTCGCACAGTGGACTGACCCCATCTATCGCAACGACCACAATTCCCTTCACACCTAGTGTGACAGGCTCTCCGTTTTCATATGGTATGCCTAGTTCAGGTACAAGTCCTGCACTCACTCACTCCACTTTACAGACTTTGGGTCTGGGGGCAGGGATCTCTAATGCTCCTCTGCAAGGTCAACTGGGGGGCATTCTTGTCCCTTTTAATGCTTTCCCTTACGCTAGAGGTCATATCGCTCCTTCGTCCCCTTCGCTTGGTGGTCTGCATCAGCAGTACGCCGGGCAGCCTGCACACACTAGTTCATTTGGAGCCAGGAGTCAAGGAACACGTATGCACAGTATGCTGGTAGGTTCGTCACCATTTTTTTGGAATAGGACGTTTGGTAACACCACTTTCGCATCCACCACTTTCCCGTCTAGGGGCACTGCCATTTTTGGACAGTCTACTCCGGCGTAGGGTACTATTCCTGCGCCAGGGGCACATATAGCAGGACCTTGGAACTCAGGTTAAGGATCCGTTCCCTCCTCAGGAATGTCGTTCTGGGGTAATTATTTCCACAGTCAATGGAACCCTGGACAAACTTCTATGCCTCTCCCATCAGGACCGGCATGGGGTAATCCTTCCCAAAGTCCGTCAAACATGATGAATGCCCAACATCCTATGTCCTTTATGGGGAATCAGCCAATGATGTCTCCACAGATGCAAAAACCTTACGCTGGTCAGGGCCATGGTTTCTACCAGAATCTGGGCCAACAACCAAACTTTTCCTGGCAACCTGGTGCCAGTCAAACTCTAGGACCCTTTTCCCCAGGCTATCAGCAACAACCCAAACTACCATTCCTGGCGACGTTACACTTGCTAGATTTGACAAGGTTGTTAAATGATCCTATTTGTCATGATCCACGTTGGCCTCCTATGCCAATGAAGTTGCCTTCGGACATTCCAAAGTTTGAGGCCAAGCCTAACGAAGATCTAGGTGATCATGTGACTACCTTCCATCTTTGGTGTTCATCTAACTCATTGAAAGATGACTCCGTCCAGTTGCGATTGTTTCAATGCACTCTTATCGGGAGTGCTGCGAAATGGTACATCAATCTTGATCGTTCAAGATACTCTTCTTTTGGCGAACTGGCGATGGCCTTCCTGAACCATTTCCAGTTACCTGTGAGATACGACGTCGGCATAGAGCTATTGGTCAATTTTGAACAGACAACAACATACCATATCTCTGATCACATTCGAGAGTGGAGACGCCGAAAGAGTCTAATCAAAGTACCAGTCCCACCAGCATTCCTGCTTGAGTGGTTCCTTAAGTCTTTAGTCCCACAATTATCCAAAGACGTCGTGACTTCAGGAGTTTTCTCTAAAGAAGATGCCATCATGAGGGATCAACAATTTGAGCTCATCTATTCTCAGTCTGGCTTATTGTACAACATTCTGTCAGATGCACCACAATCGATACTGGATAAAACTAGACAGAGAGCTGGACCACATGTCGATGGTATTGTTGGTTCAGCACAAACTAAGCCCGCTGAGAAATTGACAAAGAAATTTCAACAGTTATCTATAAAACACTCAGCGGCTAACCAGACTACTACTTTGGCTACTCCTCCTACCCAAACGTCGGAAGTACACTCCGTGCAGACGACTAACTCAAAGGCCACCCAACAGCCTGAAGGGAAGAAAAAACAACGAAAGAATGGTAAGGGGAAGAAAAAACCCACTGATAATGCTGGAGAGGGCACCACAGAAAAATGGAAGGCGAGGTATCCGTGCAACTTGTGTGCGGAAGACCACCTGACCCATCTTTGTCCTCAACTTGCAGAGGCCCAAAAGTTTGTCACACAACAACAACAAGGCGTGTTGACTAATCCCTTTCAGCATGGGGAAAATTTAACTCAAGCCTCTAAAAGTGCCGAAGGGGGCAGTCAAGAAACCTTCCCTCCTCCAAACAATTCTTCATCCGCGAACGTATATATGGTTAGGGGTGATGCTTTCATAATGACTAGAGCACACGACTATAGTAAACCAAGTTCCTATGAAAAGGGTAAAGAAGCTGAAATCCCATCTCTTCCTCTACAGATCGAGAAGATGTTGGGAGAAACAATGACACGCGTTCCAAAGGGTGCATTTAAGAAATCTTCTCACAACCCAAACGCAAGGGCTGCCCAGAATTACTCTATGGTGGAAGATTTATCACAAACCCCTTGTGCGATGTCCGCTTTGGAGGTCCTCCAAAGATGCCCTGCTCAGAGAAAATCCTTGTTGACTGCTTTAGGCTCTACTGAGACTTGTAACCCAGGTACCATCATGTTAGATACGACCGACTTAAAACCTCGTCTGCCTTACCACGTCGCATTTCATATAGTAGTGGCTCATCCCACAAAAGTTTTTACATGGAATATCTTCCGCACGGTGGTCGACGAGGGTTCTTAGACTTGCGTTATTTCGTTAGCATGTTGGAAAGCCATTGGTCAACCTGCATTGTCTCCATCACCTACTCTCCTCACTGTGTTTGACAGTCATTCTTTCCGACCACATGGCATCGTTCCTTCTTTCCCTATGCAGTTAGGAGGGAAGACCGTGTGCATTGAAGTATAGGTAGTCGATGCTCCCCTCGACTATAACCTCTTGTTAGGTCAGATTTGGACTTATTCTATACAAGTTGTGGTTGCTACAGTTTTCTGAGTCTTGTTGTTTCCACATGAGGGCTGGATAGTGACCATCGATCAGTTGTCCTTCTCTAGACCTGACCCAGCTTTGGGGGCATCCACAGTTCCCATGATTGATAATCCTCAAGCCGGTGTCGTTAACATAGGAGTTGGTTTGTGCCCATCCTTGATGGGTACCTTCGATTACCCACCTCCTCATGACGATGTCAAGTTTATATCTAATCACCACAAGGCTGAGATTTTTCAAGTTTCGTCATTCCGCACAACTTACTTTGAGGATCCGTGGATTCTTCCTTCCCCATCAGACGTGATGGATAAGATGGGGCACTCTGGCATGTCCATTCCCTTGTCAGCCACTGAAGTAGCGTACTCTTTAGTCCAGCAAGCTTCAGCTAACCCTGATCTGACTCTCGTATAGGAGTTGGATCCACCTCTAGAGCCTATCTAGGCTCAAGGTTCTCTCTCCAACATCGATTCGTTAGAATTAGTCTTGCCTTCTGATGAAGCATTAATCGAAGCAATGTCTAGTCCAGAGAAACCTTGGGACGATCTTCATCACAGATCATATTTCCTCCCAGAGTTACGTCGAATTGAGGCAGGACAATTCACTATCACCATGACGAAAGATCAACCATGTCCTATTAATCTCTTAGCTACATAGGAAACTTATGCTAAGGGCAATATGGTGACTATCGATGAAGCCATACCTATTAACATCTCCCAAAACCCTGGCGTCGTGGAGAATGTCTTCGTCGGAGCGGATTTCTCCCCCAAAGAGGTTCAAATTTATACGGATCTTTTCAAAGAGTTCCGCGACGTTTTTGCCTGGTGTTATGAGGAAAGGCCAGGTATCGATCCAAAAATAGTTGAACATGAAATCACAATGTATCTTGATGCCAAGCCTGTTCGACAAAAACTTCATCCAGTTAATCGTAAGAAAGCAGCAGCCATTAAGCTTGAGGTTGAGAAATTTCTCAAGGCAGGTTTCATTTATCCTATTCATTTGACTCAATGGGTGTCAAACCCCGTGCCGGTCGATAAAAAACAAGGCATGATTCGTGTATGTATCGATTTCCGTGATTTGAGCAAGGCATGTCCAAAAGATAATTTTCCAACCCCATTCATTGACCAGATTATTGATGAATGTGCCGGTTGTGAAGTCGTTTCGTTCATGGATGGTTTTTCAGGATATAATCAAATCCAAATCAAACCTGAAGACCAACACAAAACGACATTCATTTGTCTGTGGGGTACATTCGCCTATCGTAAGATGCCTTTTGGCCTCAAAAATGCTGGAGCCACTTTCAGCGGGCTATGTCTTTTGCGTTTCACGACCTCAAACATATAGTCGAGGCTTATCTAGATGATTTATCATCACGCTCTCGTAAGCGAAAGGATCATCCTACGCACCTCAAACTAATCTTCGAATTCTTTCGCTACTTTAGGATTCGCTTGAATCCCAACAAGTGCATCTTTTGCGTCACATCAGGACGCTTGTTAGGTTTCATCGTATCAACAACAGGGATCATGGTGGATCCTCTTAAGGTGGAGGTAATAATCCAATTTCCCTCCCCACGCACAATATTACAACTTCAAAGTCTTCAAGGCAAGGTGAACTTATTACGACGCTTCATCGCCAACTATGCCGAAATAACCAAGGGCTTTATGTGTTTACTGAAGAAAGATGTTCCCTTTTTCTGGGACGAAGCCGCTCAATGCTCTTTCGACGCATTAAAACACGCCCTCACCACCACACCTCTGCTACGACCACCTAATTATAACAAAGACTTCTTATTATATTTGGCTGCCGCAAAGTCAACCATAGGCATGGTTTTAATTCAGGAAGATGATTTGTTTTTAGAATACGTGATCTATTACCTGAGCCGAGTCCTTGTAGGACTAGAACTTAATTATTCCCATCTCGAAAAACTTGCGTTGGCAACAGTTCATGCTGTTCAACATTTCCGTCACTATGTTCTGTTTCGCAAGACCATTGTCATCGCTGTTATAAATCCATTCCAGTACATGTTGAAACGACGCGTTATCGACGGAAAAATCAGTAGATGGATGGTCATCCTCCAGGAATTTGACTTAGACTTCGTTTCAGCCAAGTCCAAGAATTCATTGGTCTTCGCAGAACTTATTTTAGAACTTCTGGTTGAGTCAGGTGACGTTGTGCCTGAGGAATCACCTATCCGGGGGGATATGTTTTTGATTGAATCTTTAGACCTCTAGTACGGAGATATACTAATCTATCTCCAGACTTTGAAGTGCCCCACCTCTACTTCTCGTGACGAGCATCGGCGGATATGCCATCAGGCTAAGAATTATCTCATACTCAATGATACGTTGTATCGGAGAGGTGTAGACTGCGTCTTGTGTCGATGTCTCACTCATGAGGAGGTCATCATAGTGCTCAACGATTGTCATACAGGAGCTTGTGGTAGTCACTTATCTGGGTTGGCAACAACCCAAAAGATTTTACGAGCTGGTTACTTCTGGCCGACACTTATCAAAGATTGTATCGAGTCGATCAAGAAGTGCCATCCGTGCCAAAACTTCTCTCGGAATATGAGGGCACATCCAGCTCCTATGTTTCCTGTCAGCACAGTTGGTCCCTTCACTAAGTGGGGGATTGATTACACTACATGCAACCCCCCGTCCACAAGGGGGCACCACTATATCATCGTAGCTGTTGACTACTTCACTAAGTGGGTTGAAGCTATGCTGACGTTTAAAGATGATGGAGAGACTACAACTCTCTTCTTATTCAACCAGATTATAGCACGGTTCGACATCCCGAGAGAGATTGTCACTGACCATGGCAGTCACTTTCAGAACCAAATGATGTCTGAATTAACATCAAAGCTTGGGTTACAGCAAGAACATTCCTCACCTTACTACCCCCAAGCCAATGGGAAAGTGGAAGCTGTAAACAAAACTCTTAAGACTATTCTACAAGGAACTATCAACTCAGCCAAGTCAAATTGGCATTTGATGTTATACTCGACATTATGGGCTTACCGAACATCTGTTAAGACTGCAACAGGTTTCTCACCTTTCCAACTCATTTACGGGCTGGAGGCAGTCTTTCCCATCGAATGTCAAATCCCATCTCTGAAATTGGCAGTACAGTTATTGCCAGACACTTCTCCACTTGAAGAACAGTTAGTACACCTTGAGCATCTTGATGAACAGCGTCGCGATGCGGCCCTGGCCAATGAGGCTCATAAACATAAGGTTAAGTGTCAATATGATAGGTCTGTTCATCCTTGGATTTTTTCTAAGGGCGACCTTGTCCTGGTCTATGACCAAGACAAGGACCCCCTAGGGGCAGGAAAGTTTAAACCCATGTGGTTCAAACCCTTCATTATTAAAGAGGTATTAAAAAAGGGCGCTTATTGTTTTGTCGATTTTGAAGGGAATCCTTTGGCGGAGCCTAGAAATGGGCTCTACCTCAAGAAGTATTACTCATAGAAAGGTCACTATGGGTAACTTTTTGTAACATATGTATAGTATTTGTACTATTGCTTTTTACATTTCTTTTAAAAACGTGTTATAGACGTGTCATTGATGTTATCTTTCGTCAATATGGCAAATGTCAAGTGAGTCCGAGGTGTTCATTGGGTATGCCGACGGTGCTAGTCGACACACGCGGAGGCTTGCCTCCGCAGCTTGGGTAATCTTTACACCACAGGGTCAGTTGTTATCTTCCGGAGGTATATGCTTAGGTGACACCACAAATAATGTTGCTGAGTATAGTGCAGTTATTGAGTTTCTTCGTGATGCTTTGTCATTGGGTATCTCTCGTCTCCGGGTCTATCTAGACGCTCAACTGGTTGTGTCACAGCTAAACAGAATATACTGGGTTCATGACCCAAATTTACACCAACGATTCCTTAGGGTATGTCTCTTGGAACGCAACTTTGATTATATTACATATTTTCATGTTCCTAGGAGTTTAAATCAAATGACAGATATTCTATCTAATCACATTTTAGATTGGCATCTTGCCCACATATAAAAAGATCATGGACATAAACATGTAAATACATTTTTGTACACATAATCCATAAAACACAAAAAAGAGATAAAAACCATATATAAACATCAGAAAATCCTCAGAGTACATAGATGGGCGCACGCGCCTCAAAAGTGGGAACAATAATGAGTCACCTGGCTTATGCCCTCAAAAAATATATACATATCAGGGCTCGTGGCACATAAAAAGTCTAAAAGTCTGTTCAGGGCCTATGAGCCCTGTTATAATCATGTAAAGATTGGGCCAAATGCCTAAACAATCGGACCCATGTCCGAGGTGCCCCCACAACATGAGTCTGCATGGACGGTGGCAGGTCCTCTATCTCTGCCATAGGGACTGTACCAGTGAGCGCAGTAAAGTTCCACTCAATTCGCCTAAGGACCCTCTCGGCCTCTCCTGCTGGGAGGTTCCCTGCTACTGTTGCTCCCCCAACGACGGCAACTACAGCTTCCGGTCGTGGGCGACGCCTTTTCTGTGCATAGTCGGCAGGTCGTACAGGTCCCACATCTGCATGCAATACACGTTCACTCATCAAATACTCTGGTATACAGAAACATGATATATATATAAAAAAGACATAAAAATTACATATGCAAACAAAAAAAATGTACAGGTGGAGGCTTACCCATCTCCCCTCACTCCTCACCAGGAGGCACTAGTATCTCTGGATCTCTGGAGAAGTCAATCCTCGCATATGGGTAGTCCTCTATAGTAGGGATCTGTCGTAACATCCAAGAAAAAAATTCATTGTTGAAGGCCTCCACGGTCCTTCCACCACCCTGTCGTGGCAGTAACACTTCCCATATGCATACTGCGGGGAAAGTAGCCAGATGTCCTCGTATTGTCAGTCGAGGATTGAAGCACGAAACTCTCTTGAAAAAGAACGAACACAGGATGGTCCCAAACCCAAAGTTCCTATGTGTCCGTTGTCGACAATCTGTCAATTTCCTCTTCATACACTCCAATAGTGTGGTACTCCAATCAAAAATTTGTGCATTCATGCACTGGATTGCACAGTTCATCTGTGCGCGCAAAGCCTGATGCACAACTGCTGAGCCGGTAATCTGCCCAATAAGCAACAGGATAGTCTGTAGTGCAAGGATGTGAATCTTGCTAACAGGTACCGAGGAACCTCTATGATCTGTCCCAACCTCACAGTACTCATCTATCAGCTCTGAGACCTTGCTCGTCCCTGCAGGAAAAGTCTGAAAGTTGACTGGTTCCCCTCTCCTTGAGAGGCCAGTCAGAAAGTAAATATCCTCGGTGGTGGGCACCAAGGATTGCCCCTCTAGCATGAATGCCTCTGCATCAGGGTGCCAGTAATCAACCAAGGCATTTAGTAGCCTTGGTTGCGCGTGCATGAATGGACATAAAAATAATTTTAGAAAATCGCACTGCATCAGCACGGCCACAACATTCAGATCTGCAGCCACTAACTCATTGGTGGCCTCGTGCTCCCTTTCCCTCCACTGAACATACATCCTGCCAACACAACAAGGTAAAGGAGGGTCAATACATGTTTTCATTTACTTTTTCACCAATTTAGGGGGGTACACGCGGCTTGTCGAGGCGACAGTCGTGTTTACACACGTGATGACTTTACGCTGCACATGTGTACACGCGGTCTGTCTCTGGACAACCCGTGTGTACCTAGGGCCGACCTTTTTGAGGTCGACGCCCACCCAAAAAATCAACTAAATGCTAAAAAGGAAGTATTGAATAGCTAGATAAGGGAGTTTGTACTTACTTGGTCCAAGCAGAAGTTCGTTTCATCCACTGTAGCTCCCGGAATCACGATCTTTGGAAAAGGGGGTCTTTTGATTCCAGAGTCAATTTCCAAATCAACAATGGTGATAATGAGCTGTCAACTTCTATTTATAGACTTTTTGGCCTCTTTTGTCACTTTTTTGGGCCCCCTTATCAGTTTCTTTATACCAAAAACCATTTTGAGTGATCCAGGAGTTATATGGGAGGGATTTGATTAGGTATTGGGACACTTTTCTTTTGAGTTTTGAAAAATAAAAATAAAAAATAAAAATATATTGACGGTCCATAATTTTTTTATTTTTCAAAAATCAACTTGAGCATATAGGTTAGGCTATCACCCCAGATTTTGCATCTCGTTGCCTTTTTCTTATGATATAGGATCGATCCCATCCTATTGTGACACGGAACCATCATATCTATTATAGAAGTGTCATGACTTGGTGGTAGAGCTTACCAAAACATGGATGCCCTAGGTAGGTCCTGGTTGCATTATGGTGTCCATTCCGTTTCTAACAACACTGTAGGCTCGAGAGTCCATATAGTCTTTCATGAATACAAGTTTGAGCCTCATTTTCATGGGTCTTTTTCACTCTTTGTATTACCCTCCAGACTACCAACACATAACGGGTCTCCTTTTAAGCCCTTTTCAGACCCTCTAAAAATGACAAGATTGTCGAGCGATCTTGTGACCGTTCACACTCGTTAAACTGAAATTTGAAGTCACGTCTGTCCGGCGGTAGTTTACCCCTTTTTCGGTCCGGACGGTCAACTGTACGAACAAAGGAATACTCTATTGAATTCTCTTTCTTTAGAAGAGTATCCTCAGGTATAATTTTATTCCTTTTTCGGGCCTGAGGGACTAAATTTACGAAAAAGAAACCCCTCCGAAGTCCATAGTTAAGCTCTTTTCAGACTCCCTAAAATTGAAAAGATCACTGAGTGACATTATTCTTTCACACTCGTTAAAATGGTCCAGAAGAACATTCCTGATGGAGTCCATAGTTAATCTTTTTTCAGACTCCTTAAAAGTGAAAAAATAGCCGAGTGATCTTGTCCTTGTCACACTCATTAAAATGGTTTTGAATTGATGTCTAATCGGTGCTAGTTTATCCCTTTTTCGAACCAACTAGACTATTGTCGAAAAAGGTACCCCAGTGGAGTCTCCTTTTATGCTTTTTCAGACTCTCTAAATATGAAAAACTACCGAGCTTACCTTCTCTGGGCTCGTTAAACTTACATCGAAGGACGTTACCATTGTGTGTTCTATCAACCACATTTGCATACCTTACCCATCAACCTTGTAACAGTTTGCTTTTGCGTCTTAACACCTCTGGACACTGGAGGATTTTTCCCCAGTATCATTTCCCCGGAACATCAGTCTTGTCCTTGTGCCTTGAGCTTGTATGTTTGCAGTACTCGTTCCTCCTTGTAACATAATATTCCTTTATTATTTTTCAAAATTCATCAAAAAGAACAAAAAAATCAAATATACCCCAAAAAAAGGATGGAAAAAGTATTTTCTTTATTGGAAGCATAATGAGTCGCCCTTGGATGAAGCACATCTGTCCGTTTGATCATCAGACTATGGGATGTAGTATGAACTTAGGAATCTTTTTCTCACTATCTAGAGTTGTGTCCTCCACCGTTTGGTTACTCTTCCAGACATATGGAGAGTTTGCGTTGCCTCCTGCTTCATAGACTTATGATTAACATATATGCTGCCTGAGTCTTATCACTTGTCGTGATGTTGTCCAAGGGAAGTTTGTCACTAAGCCTGAGTCGGCCCCTCTGTAATATGTCTCTTGTCCGCATACCCAGCCATCCTGAACATCCAATCAAGTCTTTGTTTGAAATCACTGAAGCCTTCAGTCTGATCATCAAGATTATCAAGTCTATAATCGACGAGTCGTCGAAGACCTCTGGGTAGTGCAGTTGTACACTTATATTACACTCCTATCTGAGTTTTAGAAGATTTTGAAGTTGTTTCTCGAGCTCTGAAGTACAACCATCAGGCCGAATCAGCTTCTAGGAGATGTATACTCTATATGTATATCTTTTAGATTTTGAGATGTAGCTCTGCTGTGTATTATTCGCGACTACTCTTTATAGTTATTTGACATGGATCTACAGTGTATTTGATTGGTAGACATGGTTCTATTTTATCTCGAGCATGGGTATTCCCACCTCGGTGAGACATTTGTTATTTTGCAGACGACACTTCCTGATTCGTTATTCTTGGGCTCACTCATTCAGCATATCAGTACAAATTGGTAAAATATTGGTAATGTATTTCGGCCATCAGATGCTCTTATGACCTCACACATTAGGGGGCATCTGTTATAACCCTAAATTGCACCACACATGCTTACCTGGCATCAAGCCAACTCATATCCCTTCATTTCCAAAACATCTGCTGAAAAACCTCTTTGAAAATCCTCTTGGGTCAAGGTACATGCGCCCTAACCCACTACTGCACACGTGTGAACGTTGGAAGGCCTACTACAACCCACGTTTACCTAACAAAACACAAAAATAGGAAAGTTGGTGATGGGACAAAAATCTATGGGTCAGTTAACTGAAATTCCCGGCCATGCATGGCCGAGAGTTCGTCCAAAACCCTAGCTCCTTCTAGCCTATAAAATAAGGGGTAGGGGTACCATTTGGAAGAGGAAACATATAGCGAAGAAACTCTACCCATTTGCTGAATCCATTGTCCCAACCCTTTAGCCTTTCCTCAAGCCTAAGGAGAATTAACGCAAAGCAGTTGGAGGACAAAAGAAGAGGAGGAACCCAGGATCAAGATCAAGGAGTGGTGTTCGGTCTCGACTTTGATTGTAAGTTGATTCATTTTGAAAATAATAAAAGAATACTTTTCCCGTCCCAATGCAAGAGTTATCTATGATTTGTTTAATTTATGCTTAATTTCTAACCCTCAAGTAGAAAAGTAACATGCATGCGTAGTGTTTTGTCTTGATTGCAGGATTCTCTTTGGAAGGAGCAGCGCAAGTAAGTGGGCAAAGCGCAACGGAGGATCTACACCAAACATCAGTAAAAGGTTAGTAGTTTCTTTCCATGCATGTATTGTGAAAGAGCGGTTTAAGTTTTGGGTGGTAGGTTAAAAAGTAATTTCTTTACGGTCAAAATCTGCATGCAAGTCTGACCCTAGTTTGCTAGTCCGTAGGGTATTTTTCCCAACAACAACCATGGAGGGAGATAACTAGGGTAGTGAAGAGATATATCACATGCGATGAAATATATGACGTGGTGAGACCTCTCCACCTCAAGCTGATGGCAGTATTAAAAAACGGCTAGTGATAAATCTAAAATTATTTTTAATACCATGTTGTATGAAGTCGCTGGAAGAACCCAAAAAGATAAAGACCCTGCTAATGTAATCAGTCATCATGGGTTGGTAAAATTGATAGTATAAAGGGACTTAAATCATACACAAATAATGTAGGGGGAATTAATTGAGCTTGACAGACCCCTACAAATTGAGAAACGTGAAGTCCACCATGAAATTCCTCCACAAGGAATTGAGGTATTCGAGACAGAGGGAGATAATTCCCAAATAGAAATACCATCCCCTCAACCTGAAATGGAAAAAAATCTTATTCAGTTGGAAAAAACTTAGATCATGCAGACAAGAACATCAAAGAAGAAAAGACAAAGAATAATTTATGTTCCTAAAACCTGGACTGTAAAAAGAATAAAGGATAAAGAGACAACACAACCATAAAGCACTCAAGAAACTATACAAACAGAACAACCTTCACATGAAATCCCTGTAGGACAACAGGATGATTTATTCTAAAGTTATGAAGACGAGATGGCCCAGGTGTTGGAAAATTTAGGGATATCACTTATTGAAAATACAAACAGGAAAGAATAACCCCAAGCTCCAACTTCTTCTCATTCAAACCCTATCTTTGATCTTTCTGATATGGAGATTCCATCTCGTGAGGAAGAAGAACAACCAAAACCTCAGTTCGATGAGAAAAATCCTTTAGAGAAACTAGAGCACCCAGAAGATACAGGGAATCAATTACCAATTGATAAAGGTGGGGAATACCTTGAAATTCCCCTTAGACAGAAAGAAACAATAGGAAAAGGCAATAACAGAATCAAAAAATTGGAACATGAAAATAAGACATTGAGGAAGAGGGTCAAGAAAATAAAAGTATTAAAACAAAAGGTTTGCATATTGAAATAAAGAATTAGACAAATTAAGAAGTGGTTGGAACAAGATGACAAATCCCATAAGAAGAAAAAATTTAAGAGGGATAGAGTACAAGGAAAAAATCCACATCCTAGAAGGGAAATTCACACTAATTATGTTGAAACACAAACAAAATTTCATTCTCCTTTGGAATCGGTTGAAATAGAAACTCAGACAGATGTTCCAACAATAATAGAAACAACTGCTCAGACTAAAGAATTATTTCATTCCACTGAACAGGATGCCACTATTAGAAGGTTGGAAGAAAAATTGGAACAATCCCAACAACCCCTAACCCAATGTCAAAGTGAAATGGTGAGAGTGACAGAACATCAGAAAGTTGTCAGACAACTCCGATTCATGTTAGCAATTGAGAATGAAACCTTTGTTGACCTCAATAGAGCTAAAGAAAAGGTGAAGAAGGTATAGGGTCAACTTTATGTATCTTTGGAGAAAATAAAAAATGTTTGCTCCATTTATCCTGATATATTAGCGTGCAGGGCCCCTGCTACTAATTATTCCCTATTTCTATTAGAATGTTATATGTTATTAAAAGTAAAATCCATTAGGGAAGGAACACCTTCTGATTTTACCACTGTCTCTAATTTTGTTTCATGTTTTAAATAACAAGATGATGGAGTACAATAATTTTTTTGTGAACTATATCTTCACAATTTCATTCTAGAAGAAAACAGAGAAGAAAACCCCAATCCATTCACTCAGGATATCCAATTTCAGGCCTTTTTGTCTTTTTACAAAAATCAACTTAGGTGGGTCAAATCACATAAAGTCTTCATGAAAAGGGAGAATGGACTAGAACTATGGATCATAGGGGAACCTCCTAAACCCTTTGATACCATCATGCAACATAGAGGATTCATTAAGAGGGAGAAGGTTGTGGAATCTTTTCCATAGACACGTTGTACATTCAGGGCTGTAGTATTTTGGAGAAATTAAAGAAGAAGCCTTTTCTGCTGCCAAATTAAGATGGAGTGTCTCTTCAAACGATGTCAAGAAAAAGGAACCATTTGGTTTTAGGAATTTTCAAGTAGCTGCTCTCAGGTTAGAAAGGTATGCCAAAATGATCATGGAAGAAGGGCCTTCCTGGATTGGATGTAGGTACAGTCCCCCCATTATTTGGTGTCTTCCAGAGGGTTATCAGAGTGTTTATGAAATTCGTAAGAAAAGGTAAGATGTTGTTTTTGAAGAGTTTAAAGGTAAGCATGGGTTCCGAAGACCTAGGGAAGAGACCTATCCACCATTCAGTATCGTTGTTTTGCATATAAACTCTCTTGTTGCATGAGGAAATGAAAAAAGGTAAATTGGGGGGTATGTTGGGTTGAGAAAAAGTTATAAATATTCTCCTTGTTACTTTGGTTTGTGATATATTCTTTGTTGACATTTCTATTAATTTGAAG
This sequence comes from Picea engelmannii, assembly GCA_009831015.1. Lineage (NCBI taxonomy): Eukaryota > Viridiplantae > Streptophyta > Pinopsida > Pinales > Pinaceae > Picea > Picea engelmannii. Next base: position 200,244 of record ML806538.1, on the reverse strand, counting down.
TAATTAGGGAAGAAAACGGTTAAAAATCCTTTAGGAAATATTATTGAATAATATTAGATATTTTCTGAACTTTGGTTTGAATTATTTTGATTTTATGCAGAAATAAACAATTGTTGTTAAATAAAGGTAATTAAGAATATCATGAAGATGCATAGGCCATTGAAGATCAAAGAAATCAGGCACAAAACAGTTCAAAGGAATATTGGATTTTTATCTTGCTATCTTCATAAATAGTAAAATAAATCCTGAGGATCTCTTGATCCTTAGGATAGCTTAATTTACTTATATCATTGTAATATATAAAGAATAGTGAACGATAGAGGGATAACCAAGAATTCAGATCTCTTAAATTGTTGACACTTTGTACATAAATACCATTGTAAATGACTCATCAATTATGGAATTAATGAAAGCTTCAAGTGTTTTGATCATTTGTGTGTATTGAGTTTCTCGTAGCAGTATCTTCTGACCACCGTGGGCCCAGTCGACAAGAGCTACTGTCTCATCTATAATCTTATCAATTCAATTATAGTTATGTGATTTGAATTTCCTTTCAACAGTTAAGATATAATTGTAATGTGTTGACTCTTTTATGAATTGGTTATGCTGCTCCATTTGCAGAAAGTAGATGTTCCATTTGGAGAGTATCGATTGTTGTTCCTTTCCCATTTGTTGTCAATTTATCGCTTGTGAATTCCTTTCATTTAAATTCACATTTTTTGTTCCTTTTATTAAATTCTCATTTGTTGTTACTTTTGTTTAATTCCCATTTGGTTTTCCTTCTTAAATATACAGTAGATCGTTTTTCCTTTCCAGTAGATTAATTAATCATTGAGAGATTGATTCATTAAGTGTTTTCGTAGACTAAATTCATGTTTCTTAGATAGATGAATGAATTCAGTAAAGTGATTGATGTTTTGATTTATTGTGTGTTTCTGCTCAAAATATATTTTTGTTGATTGAGTTATTAGTTTCAGATTTTTTTAGTTAATGCGTGAAGAACTTGATTATTGCGGTAATTTAGATAGACTCAGATTTGTTGTAACTGAATTATCTACATGATTTACACCTCTATGACTATCTGCAGATACTTTGCTGATATTCTTAAGAGAAAAGATGAATCCTTGGTTGATAAAATTAATGTCAGACTAAGGTTGGTTGTTTTTAGGACATCTCTAGAGCCCAACAATTGGCAGAGCTAGATACCAACTTCCAAAGTGGTTTTGTGTTTACCTCTTGTTGGGACTCAGAAATGTCATATTTTCATCCACCTTTCCCTTCACTATTCCTTACATTTCATCGCCCCATTAAACCTTCATCATACCATTTTCATAAATACATTTGGGTTTCACATTATTATTTTCCACTTTATTCATTTTAGTATTAAAAGTGAATTTATGATTAAATATTAGAAAATATGTACATGTTTTCATATATATCTCAATTATGTGTGAGCTTTGTAATATGTAGGAATATGTGGATGATTAATTCAAAGAGGCTTCTCGAATATCTCTTCCATCATTCCAAAGGAGATAATTATTCAAGCCTCTCTTCAAGGAGAAG
>ML806538.1:185999-198581 GCA_009831015.1 Picea engelmannii | reverse complement strand
TTTTTGTATTGTCTTCTTGGAAACATGGATGGAGAAGACATATTTTATGGAAGACTCTCTTTCCATTCAATATTTCAAAGAATGGAATTTATATCTACACTGATGAGAAAGTTGATGAGAATTTTTCTTCTTTTGTCTTCTTATTTAAAGTCAAGCCCATGTAGCTCAGAATATAAATTCATATTTTTAAAGGAATTTTTCAAGTATATTGAGAAAGAACTTGTGGTTTTGAAAGATCAAGAAATATCTCAGGTTTTACCACTGTAGAAATTTTCTTTTGAAACTTTGTTTCACGAGAAACAAAAGGACTTGTTGTTGCCTTTGTCCTTTGACTTTGAGATCGAAAATAAAGACAAGTTTAATGATTCACAACTGAAACAATGGTATGGAAACAAGTGCACACATGGATTGTTTAATGATAATTATCAGATGCTATAATATCTTGAGGGTTATAATGTTTTTTATGACCCGGTGGCCGACTATATGGAGGAATTTTTCAGTTGGAACACTTGGTCATGTGTTCAATATAAATATCCAATCTGTTAGTATTGGTTGTCTCCATTACATCTTTCAGTTTTGATATTGATCAAGCATGATGAGGATGCCTGATTATGGGATCAACTTTTGGATTGGATTCATTATCACTTTTCCATTACCTGATTGAGAAGTAACTTTTAGCATATTATAGTAGGAGTTTGTGAATCAACTCATCTTGGTGAGCATTTGTTTCAACAATTTTTCAGTTTGGTTTCAATTTTTCAGCTTGAATTTTCATTTTATGTTTGAAGTGGATGTGGTTAACTTTCATTTTCAGTTTACAAACATAAATTTAAATGGTTTGGAGCCAACCCAATGGATCAGACTACTAGTCTACAATGTTCTTTGGCACTTCACTGGGAGCACGTCATCCCCATTTGGAGCTATTGTGAGGGTCCTATAAATATAAGTAATATGTTTGTTCAATTATCTATTTTGGAAATTTGTTGGTAAGGATTAGCCTATGAATCACTAGGTGTCATAGCCTAAAAGTTTGTTGATTCAAGGAACCATTTAGTTTTTGAAGTCTAATGGCCAAAACTAAGTATGGAAATTTGGGAGATTTTTTGCATATGAAATTTGGTTCATATCAGGTTGCAAGTGTTTTCATGGCATAGTGCTTAGGAACAATTTTCCAATGGTATATCTAGTGCTTTAGACTGACATCTAGATCAAATGAGGGGAAGTGAAGAATGTTTCACTTGACAATAAATAAGACCATCACATTTCACTCCATGATGACATTCTAGGATGGAGCCTTATATTTTGACCTAGGTGAACTATTTTTCTGCACAAATTGTTGATTGTTGAAAGTCATTTTTGGTTTAGCAGCATGTGTTAAAAAAGTGAATATCCAACATTTACTTATTGTAGTGGAAAATTTCATGTTCGAGCCCCAGTAGTGGGAAACACATAAATTCCACACAGATTGTCCCCGATGGCATCGCCCCTTTCCGTATCGACGACCCTCATTGGTTTTCGACCCCCCAAACCTACCTACCTTTATTGGCCAACGAGAGTCTAAAAAGTTTTTTTCCCCACTTCGACCCCACCTAACATGGCACTCCCTAGTGACTTCTCATCCCCCCTTCCAATTACCATGTACCACCTACCCCCCCTCCGAAATTTGTGTAACACACTCTCGATACCTCTCACCTTCCCACCTCTACTCATCCTCTCCCTACACGACACATTTCCTGACACTCCTGATATCGCCCATTCCCTCGCTACTCCCCCTCTCCCTACATGAAACCTATCCCCACACCTCCTACCCGTTAGGAAATTAAATCCTTCCTTGTGACCGTTAGTTTTCCCATAATAGTCCCCGCGACATTACAAATATCCCTACACATACAAAAAACTCAACATTTTCCCCCCTTTCCAGTATTTGATGACTAAAAACTCATGAATACTGAGCCAAAATGAAATGCATTTTATGATGGGAGACTGAGGTAAAAAGGCCAAGGTGATTCCAAATTTTTTGTGACAGAAATAGAATTCAAAGGGACATATTGCAAAGAAATCAGTGTGAGAGGGAAGTAAGCATATTTTGTGGAGGTAACTTCAACCTCGTTCTAGATTTCAGGGGCATGAGGACACCTAGGAGTAGAAGATCAACAATCAATCACCAATTCCAGATTTCAATTTATGATACTTGCAGAAATAGCCACAGTCAGCAGTAAAGACCAACAATGCAGCAGGAGAAAAAAGACATATCATCGACAACTTCCATCAACACAGTGCCAGAAATATGAGCGGATCTTAACAGTCCTATATTGTTTTGATTAGAGATAGATCTTAGTTTAGATATTCCTAAAATAAATCCTAATCAGTTATGACATGATATTTTGTAAATAAATTTATAAATACTTCTCATTTCAAAGTATAATGGGTTGGGATTAGTTTGAAGAATAGGACTAGTATTGTACAGCAGCCCACAGACCGTTGATAAGATTTTCTAGTAATACAATGCAATAATTACAGGATACTTGTGTCAATTTTATTGGTGAAGTGTATTTTTCTGTGTTAATTTGTTTCCTTTTGTTATCACTATTGTTTCCTAAATTCAAAATTATTCTAAGAATACAAAGCACATAATTTTTTAAAATTTACACTATGTCTCTGGCTTAGGAATAATTTCTTTGTTTTCCACTGAAGATTAAAATCAGAATTCTTAGTTTCTCTGTTTCTAATTAAATTTCTAGATCTTTTCATCTCCTCCATACCTTAAATATTTGAGGATCAAGTGAATTTTCCTACCCTTCCCTACAATATTATCCTATTAAACCTTTTATTTGATCAATTCAAAATCGTGACTCCAATTTGGCAATGGCCCATCTTCACTGTTCTAACCAAACAATTCAAAACAAACAAACAAACCCTGAAATATCATAACTAGCCTATTTTTTTAATCTAAATCTTACAGAGAGATCCCTCTCTGAAGTTGGCAGGGCTAGATCTGACGCAAACCCCCACCTCAGCAGGGTATGCTTGACCTCCCGGTATTTGGATCTTCAAATTCCCGAGCCGAAATGGCTCCTTGGTCCCCGCTAGAACCCTTCCTACATATAACCATAGGTCTCCTTTTATATGCTTTGCCCGTGCAAACATGCACTAGGTACAATCCTCCACTCCATATTACCACTGGCGTGACCACATACTTAACCCCAAAAGGCACGTCGGGTTTCACGATTTTGGGACTTTTGTTGTGAGTCACCCCTACTTCTTCGATTCCTGAAACCCCGAAATGGGATAACGGTCCCTAGCACCTCCCTTATTCTTCTACCATATGACCTCCAATCAAACCTTGGGGTCCACCTTCAAGCACATTGGGATTTCACGTGTTGGGAACTCATGATGTGAATTGGCTCCCTTTTCCTGATATCCAAAACTTTGATGACCTCTTATGCCAGATCGATGGTCTCTATTCCTCCATGATCCAACGGTCCAGATTGTGTTGCGATTTCGCATATCGAGACTTGTTGGCCCTTGGTTATGAAAGTTAGAAAAGAGTAAGGAATAAAAGGCAAAATTCTAACTGTGCAGAAGACACAGTGACTATTACTAGGTCGAAGTGACCAAAAGAGAAGAAAATACAGAGCGAAGTAAAAGGAAGCAAGCCGATGGATGAAGAGATCGAGGATGATAGATTAACAAGAAAGAAGCATCATGGACATCTCATCAAGTTGAAAAATCCACCATTGGATGCTTTGGAGCACCGCGCAAGAAGGAAGGAAAGATAGCCTATCGAAGCCCTGAAAATGCAGGTCAAGTTGACCCAGGGTTTTAGACACCTAGGGTTTTGACACCTAGGTTTAGGCTTAAGGATGTCGGTGAGTGATTGTAATTTATAAATAGAGGTCTAAAGGACCCGGGATGGGTTGTTGTTACTATTGTTGTTGGTGGTGTTATGGTTGTTGTCTTTCTCATTGTGTGATCAAGTGAATAATATTGAGAGAGAGATAAGTTTCGAGTACGAGAGCCTTTTGTATTGTAAGATCTTTAGTTTGGTGCGAAGATCAACCTTGCAACTGGGTGCGCAGGGAGGGGAGAGATAGCGAGGAGAAGAGAGAAGATCTGCTAGCTGAGAGCACAAACAAGAATTGTATTCTTCGTATTAATATATTAAAGAACAATTATGTGGATGTATCCCTAGAGAGAGGGTGAACCATGTATATCTTGTGTCATATATGTGATTGATGCTATGTTCTTTTCCCTTTGATATATTTCTATTGCATTACTGTGATAGATATGATAGATAGTTGTGTGGAGTAGATCTAAGCTGATAAGTGACATATCCATGATGAATTGTTCTAGTATTATATCCACTTGATATTCCCCTTGGTTGTAGACATCTCTATCCTACAACCCCCCCATAGCTACTTCAGGTGAGACTGCATTTGCTTCACAGGTGTTGTCAAAAGGGCCAATAGTTAGGGCTTGTTGGTGCGCTCTTGGAGCTAAACCCTGGGTCTTATCCTGTGCCAACAAATGGTTCTGTTGTTGGGAAAGGAATCTTATTGAGGGAATGTCAAGGTGGTTTCCATCAAAGAAAAAAATTCAAAAGTGGATAGAGGATCAAGAAAAGGACTTCGCTGAAGCCCAAAACAAAAACCCTAATCTTAGTACAAAGGATTGGTTCAAGAGATATATATTTACTAACATACAAGAGATTTTCTTTGGAGGAATCCATCAGGAGCTATACGAGTGGTTAGGTAGGTTAACATATACCCAGTTTGAGATCATATGTAGACCTCTTGTGGTTTGGACGTCGACGTTGATCAAGAAGGTCAAGGGAGTTGATAATGTTGTGCCAAGAGCATTAGATCATTGGTTTGATAGCACCATTCGAGGGTACATCATCAAGTTTGCTATTGACAAAGTAGAGTCATATAGCCAAGCCGAGAGATATTTCTTCAAGGGACCCAGAGGAAAATTTTTACATTTTCTGAAGTTGAGGATCAAGATGCTATTACATGAGAAGAACATCTTGAAGATACAGTAGATTGGTCGGAGTTGAAAAATCTAATGTTCAATAATTCGGACAGCGACAACGACATAGAGGCTGGGCATACTTGTAGTGGGAGAGATTTCAGAGAAGTTCATCTTGTAAACCTATTTAAGAAGAACTACGAGGATGAGGGTTTCTACAGTGGAGAAGAGGCATATCTGATGGATGTAGAGAATTCAGAATCCACTGGGACAGAGGAAGGGAAAGCTGAAGAACCTCGCCAAGAAGAGCCAAAAACTTTAAGAACTGCGTAAACTACTGAACTCTAGGAAGATATATGGAAGATGAGATGAGGCTCCCTATTTTTAGGGGAGATGGGTTTGAATACCCTAATCAACACTGGTTCCTATGTGATTCCATATGGAATATTAAGAATGTCACTGACGAAGTTTTCAAAAGAACTCAGTTTAGTACTACCCTAAGGGATCGCTCATTGATTTGGTACATGAAGCTTGTCCAAGGACTTGCACAGCCTAATCTGCTGAATGAGATCAAGAATGCATTGATTGCAGAGTTCAAGAAATACAAGTCGGAGTCACAATGTATTACAGTGCTAAAAGAGATCAAGCAAAAGGTAGCCGAACCCATTTGGGAATTTGATCAAAGATTCAAGACCTTAATAGGTCGATTGAGAAGACAGGAGATATCAGTATCTCCATAAATCTCAAGAAGTTGAGTGATGCCTATTTGCATGACCCCTTCCCTATGCCATTCACTGATGAAGTGTTATATAATGTGGGAGGCCATGAGGTGTATTCTTTTACAGATGGATTTTCAGGATACCATCAGATTCAGATTGCCAAGGAAGATCACCATAAGACCAAATTTGCAAAAAAATGGGGATCCTACCAGTATACAGTGATTCCATTTGGATTGAAGAATGCCCCAACCATATTTTCCAGGGTGGTGGTCGAAGCATTCAAGAGTTTCTGCATAAATTTCTAGAAGCATATTTTGATGATTGGACTGTTTTTAGTTTATTGAAAAATCATATTGAATGTCTAAGGATAATGTTCGACAAATGCAGGCAATGTCAAATTGCCTTGAATCTGAAGAAGTGCATCTTATTCTCACCATTTGGAGTGCTATTAGGTCATATTTTATGCAAGCAAAGATTGTTGGTAGACCCATCTAAAATTTCCATTATAGTTGATCTACCCCCTCCTACTTCAATCAAACAGTTGCGCACTATGCTGCGACATACTGGATATTACAGGAAGTTCATTAAAGAATATGATGATATTAGAACACCCATGGAGAATATTTTTAAGAAATACTGTCAGTTCAGTTGGACAGAAGAGTGCTAGTAGAGCTTCGACACACTAAAACAGAAAATGGTCAATGCGCCTATTCTGGTTTTCCCAGATTGGAACAAGGAGTTTCATGTGCATGTCAATGTGTATTCTATTGCCTTAGGATAAATGTTAGAAAAACATGGGGAAGGATATATTGACCATATGTTAATTTTTTCTAGCAGGAAGCTATCAAAAATAGAGATCAACTGCACCACCACTGAGACAGAAGGGTTAGCCATGGTGTATGCGCTGCAGAAATTTCGTCACTACTTGTTGGGAGGCCACTTTAAAATGTTTATTGATCACTTCACACTGAAATACCTATTCAACAAGCCAGTGTTGGGTGGGAGAATATGCATATGGCTTATGCTATTTAAGGAATATGATTTTGAGATTGTAGTTAATCCAGGAAGAATGAACAAAGGTCCTGACCACTTGTTGAGGTTAGAACATGGAGAAGAACCCACTAGTTTGGAGGACACACTACTGGATGCACAACTACTACCCATTATAAGGATTGATGACCACTTTGCGGAGATAATCCAATTCCTATCAACAGGAATGGCACCAAGTGAATATACAATTCCCTAGAATAAACAACTAGTAGTGCACACTACAAAATTCTCACTTATAGCTGGACATCTATACAAAATGGGACCTGATGAGATATTGAGAACGTGTGTTATAGAGGCAGAGCAACCATTGATCCTTGTTGAAGCTCATGAAGTCATCATTGGAGGACACTACGCAGGGAAAGCAACTGCACAAAAGGTTCTTAGAGTTGGCCTTTAGTGTCCTACCTTACATAGAGATGCTAAAGACTATTAAAGAGCCTGTGATGTATGCCAAAGAGTTGGGAAACCTTCCATAAGAGATGAAATTCCCTTAGCACCACAAATGACCCTACAAGCATTTGAGAAATGGGCCATTGACTTCGTGGGACCTATAAACCCACCAGGTAAGCTCACAGGAGCAAGGTACATAATTACTGCGACAAATTACTTGACTAGATGGGCCGAAGAAAGAGAAGTTAAGGACTGTAGTGCAGCTACAATTGCACACTTCATATTTGATGACATCATAACCAGGATTGGATGCCCAAAGAACCTTATGAGTGATCAAGGAACACATTTCATAAATAAAATAGTTGAATCCCTAACTGAGGAATTTGCAGTCCACCATCAGAAGAGAACTCCTTATCATCCACAAGCAAATGGGATAGTGGAAGCATTTAATAAGATCTTTGAGACAATGCTGACGAAGATCTGCAGTGTGAACAGGGATGAATAGAATTTAAGATTACCAGCAGTACTATGGGCCTATAGAACCACTTGCAAGAAGATAACAATGCAGACCCCTTTTAAGTTGGTATATGGCCTGGAAACCGTTGTCCCAATGGAATATTTGGTACCAAGACTAATAATTGTTACCTTTAAAGATATGGTTGACACTGCGGCTATTTGAGAGAGGATTTCACAGTTGGTCGAACTAGAAGAAGACAAATTTATTGCAGGATTCCATCAACAGGTACAAAAGGAAAGAGAGAAGGCCTACCATGACAGACACACTAAGAAGAAGGCATTTAGGCAAGGTGATCTAGTATTGGTATATGAAAGTAAATTCATGAAGCATCTAGCAAAGTTCAGAACACATTGGCTCGAGCCATATGAGGTCACCTATGTTACAAAAGGAGGAGCTGCGCAGTTGTAGACTTTGAAGGGACAATGGAAGGAAGGATTAGTGAATGAGAGACAATTGAAATTGTATTATGACAACCAACTGCCTCACAACTCTTATTAAAAGCATAAGAAAAAGGGTCTAGGTACCAGGTGTAGTTGAAACTAGGTACAAGACACAGAAAAGACATTCTGCAAAGGGAAGGAGAGGAGGCATAGAGTAGAAATAAAAGGCTGAACTGCGTAGTATGAAGTCGAAGTAAAATAGAAAGGTCAAATATAAAGTTCCTTAAGATGAGTCACAGGTGAGTGTTGGGGGCCTGTTGGCCCTTGGTTATGAAAGTTAGCAAAGAGCAAGGAAGAAAAGGAAAAATGTGAACTGCGCGGAAGACATAGTGACTATTACTGGGTCAAAGTGAGTAAAAGAGAAGAAAAGATGGAGCGAAGTAAAAAAAAGAAAGCCTATGGATGAGGCGATCAAGGATGACATATCAACAAGAAAGACGGATCGTGGATATCTCATCAAGTGGAAAAATCCACTATTGGATACTTTGGAGCACCGCTGATAAGGAAGGAAAGACAGGTTGGCGAAGCTCTGAAAATATGGGTCAAGTTGACCTAGGGTTTTATACACCTAGGGTTTTGGTATCTAGGGTTTTGACACTTAGGTTTCGGCCTAAGGATGTCGGTGAGTGATTTTAATGTATAAATAGAGGTCTAAAGGACCTGGGATGGGTTGTTGTTACTATTGTTGTTGGTGGTGTTATGGTTATTGTCTTTGTCATTGTGTGATCGATTGAGTACTATTGAGAGAGAGAGAGAAGTGTTGAGTATGAGAGCCTTATGTATTATAATAGATTCAATTGGGTGTGAGGATCAACCCTATAGCTGGGTGCATAGGGAGGGGAGAGATAGCGAGGAGAAGAGATAAAATCTTCTAGCTGAGAGCATAGAAAAGAATTGTATGCTTCATCTTAATATATTATAAGCACGTATCTATGGATGTATCCCTAGAGAGAGGGTGAACCATGTATATCTTATATCGTATATGTGATTGATGTTATGTTCTTTTCCCTTAGATAAAATGCTATTGAATTACTATGATAGATCTGATAGATAGTTGTGTGGAGTAGATCTAAGCTGATATGTGACATATGCATGTTGTACTATTCTAGTATTATATCCACTTGATATTGTCCTTGGTTGTAGACATATTTGTCTTGCAACCCCCCCATAGCTGCTTCGAGTGAGACTACATCTGCTTCGCAAGTCTTTCCGAAAGGGCCAGTAGTTAGGGCTTATTAGTGTGCACTTGGAGCTAAACCCTGGGTCTGCCCCTCTTCCAACAAGACTCCTAAGTTACAACTTCCTCCACAGTCTCGACTCATAAAATGTCGATATTTCGGAGCACCCAATCAACGACTCTTACTCCTTCAGATCTGACAACTATTATCTCTACTCATGAGATTGCAATTGTTGAAAGACACTCGGCCTTATCCTTCTTGCATATATACTAGATCTGACGGTCCATGGAAAATTGACGCTTCTCCCTCTCAGAATTCCCATAGTCCATTCTGGCTCTTGATGTTCCTCACCAAATAACTCAATGTCTTTCCTCCTAATCTTGATTTCTGCGAGGTGACTTTGACCCTCGTATGTCCTCTATAATTTACAAGTCTTATCCCTCATGAGCTTGATTCGTACTTCAAACTTAAGGATTCTAAGGGATTTTTGCACGCAATCCTTGTGGCCTTCACGATAATCCTTGATTATATGATATCTCCCAACTCTTCGTACTCCTTGGGACATAATTTATTCAAAAACTCACTTGGTTGGAGAAGTCTAAGATTCCTACCTGGCCTGCACACACCTTGCACAACTCTGTGCTATACTTGCACTTATGTTGGTATAAGAACAACTCTATCTCTCCTGATCTTTTCTGAGGTAAACTCAAAATATTGTCAATGCACTCCTTCTGGACCTTCATTGCACTCCTTGTAGGAATTATTGGGACGAGGAGAAATTGAAACTTATACTCTCCATCTCACAGACTTCATACATTCAACATGAAATCACACACATAAAGAATTGAAACAAATGCATAATAGAGCATATAAGAAAAATGTAAACATACCCTTCAATAGATGCAAACAATAACCATAACAACACCATGAAATTGGATCAAAACATTCTTATATTAATTCAAGTGCTTCTGTACATGGTTTCTATAGCAACATATATCTGCTCAAACAAATTCTACAATCTCTGTTCTTCTCTTCTCTTCTCTCCTATTCTCTCTTTCCCTACAAATTCTACTCTTACAATTGAGAATGATCATACAATACATACGAGGGATCTTTCTTGAGTTTTCCCTCCTACTACTCTAAGATATCTTATCGAAATTAAAGAATACACATACTTTACATTTATTACATTAAATGCCTCCAACCCGCAGGTGAGAGCAACACTCAAGGTCTGCATTACAATCCCCAAAACATTTAATAACAATTACATTCTTTCAACTATTACATTAATGTTCTTCTTTTGAAATTTAAGTGTCTTCAAAATGCACACTGGTGTATATCCAGTTTTCCTCTACTTGTGCTTGCTAGCGGTGCTCCTGCATCATACTCCTCTGGCTAAAAAATTCATGGACTCTTGTCCATGATCTCCTGCACCGTCTGTCCATGTTTCTAGATATCTGCTTCACTTTCCCATCTGGCATCTTCAATCAGGTGTCCTTTCCACTTTACCAAATTTTCAAAATATGTCTTGCTTCGGGTTGTCTTACCAACTTTCTGATCAATGATCTTTTCCATCTATGGATTTTTAGCTACAGACATTTGTTTGACCCATTGGACTTCCTTTTGATTCTCTTATCCTCTTGCTTAATCTTCTCTGTAAAGGTACATATCTGCTACATTGAATATGGGTGATATGCCCACATCATCTGGAAATTCTATCTCATAAGAATTGGCCTCAAATTTCCATAAAATCTTACATGGCCCTATATTTTTTATCTTCATCTTGTTATATGTTCCTCTTCAGAACCTTTCTTTCCTTATATGTGCCAAAACTAAATCTCCCACTTCGAATTGAATCTCTCTCTTGTGTTGATCTTCTTTGTGCTTGTATTCCTGGTTATAACTCTGCAACCACTATTTAATCTTACTATGGAGCTACTGCATCTCTACTGCAAAATATTCTGCTCCAGCACTCCTGAACTCATTCTTCTCCAAGTCTCTCAAATCAGATACTCCTCTTGGCTTAATTCCATACATTAACTGGAATGGGATCTGTCCTATACTCCTATTAGGTGAGTCATTATATGAAAATTCCTCTTGCGGAAGAATCTAATCCCACTAACTATGATGTTCAGCTACTAAAATCCTCAATAAGTCTCCCAAAATTCAATTTACTACCTCAATCTGTCCATCCATCTAAGGGTAATATGCTGAGCTAAATGATAAATTTTTCCCCAACTTTTTCCATAGTGTCCTCCAAAAATGACCAACAAACTTGGTATCTCTGTCCAAAACAATATTCTTGGGTAAACCATGAAGTTGAACAACTTCTTTGAAAAACAGATTTGCAATGTGTGTTACATCATTGGTTTTCTAACATGGAATAAAATGTGCCATTTTTTAGAATCGGTCGACTACCACAAATATGGAATCACAACCTCTCTGTGTCATTGGTAGTCCCAACACAAAATCCATGCTTACTGTATCCCATGACCTCTCTGGTATTGGAAATGGTTGATACAACCCTGTGTTTTGTCTTTTCCCCTTTGTGTGCTGGCATATTTTACATATGTTGACAAACTTCTTGACATTTTTCCTCATTCCTATCCAATAATGAAAAATGTTCAGTTCTGCAAATGTTTTATCATGGCCGAAATGTCCAGCCAATCCCCCACTATGTTTTCCCTTCAAAAGGTTTCCTCTCATAGAAATCTTCGGGATACACAACTGATTTCCTTTAAATAACAATCCATCCTGGATTAAAGATTCAATCCATTGGCTTCTATCTCTCAGAACAAGATTCTCACATGCTTCATAAGTGTCCTTGAAATCTGAATAATCTCTATACATTTCCTTAAGGCTATCAAAACCTAATGTCTTCACACGAAATTCCTGTAGAATAAAAAATTTCTTGCTCAATGCATCAAAAACCTTCTTAGCATTTCCAGAAATGTGATTTATAACAAAAGTAAAGTTCTACATAAATTCAACCCATTTTGCATGTTTCAGGTTCAATTTTTCCTGTCTCGTTATAAATTGTAAGGCCCAGTTGTCGCTATACAAAACGAACTCTTTTGGAACCAGGTAGTGCCTCCATTTATTCAATGCTTGTATAACTGCATAAAAATCCTTATCATACATGGAATATTTCATCTAGGTCTCGTTCATCTTCTCACTGAAGTATGCAACTGGTTTATTATCTTGAATTAAGACTGCTCCAATTGAAAATCCACTTGCGTCACATCTTACTTGGAATGTTTTACCAAAATCTGGCAGAGCCAGAACTGGTTGTCCAGTTATCTTCTCCTTCAAAAACTTGA
>ML806538.1:159579-176836 GCA_009831015.1 Picea engelmannii | reverse complement strand
TCTTGTTGCAACCTCCTCATTACTAGAGTTAAATGTCTCAAATGTTCTTCCTCAGTCTTACTGAAGATCAATATATCATCAAGATACACAATCAAAAAATTCCCAATGAAATCCTTCAAGACTTCATTCATCAATCTCATAAAATTACTTGGCGCATTCATCAAACCAAATGACATGACAAGCATGTTGGCCCTTGACCAAGTTTTGAGGATCCTTGGTTAGGTTTGACCTATTTTTGGGACTTCAATAGGCTGGCGAAGGTGGAGCATAAGAAGAAGTGGATATTGCGGGATCTCTGCCCCTTTTAGGGCCCTTTTTGGGATTTAGGATTATGTAACGGGTATGGGAATGTCGGCCAATGGGTTTACCAATGTTTAGGCCCATTTTGTAATGTATAAATAAGTAGCTAGGCGATGTAATAAGAGGCAAGTGTGCTAAGTGCTGAAGTTCGATCTATGTGTTCAAAAGTGATAAGTGTTGAGTGGAGATTAATTTTGTGCATACTATATGAGGCTTGCAGAGCTCAGTGAAAGTGAGTGTAAAATATTGGGAAGAGGCTTAGTGCTGTAACCTAGCCCAAGGAAGGATGATCTAGTGAGGTGCGCATATCTCCTGTCCTCTGCGGAGTAGGGTTTTTGTGGCTCTGTGCATGTAACTGATTGAAGAAGATAATAAAGAAGACCAAGAGTTGGTGGGTGTAGCCCTAGAGTGGGGGAGAACCACGTACATGCTGTGTTTCTCTGCTTTGTGCGATGTATTGATGTGTTTGTATGTTAATTTGCTTAGTTCTTGGATATAGATTAATGGTATATAGATATGTTAATTCTATGTGCTTAATAATATGGATGAATACTAGATCTGGCCCATGTGGATGTGCTTAATGCTTGAATATAGTAGATCTAGTTAAATACTGCAATGCTCTGTAATTAGGATTTAACTGCATTGTAAACTAAGACTGGATATTGATGAACTATAACTGCTAAGTGCCCCGTTAAGGTGTTACAGTCACATATCTATGTCCCAACTAAGGTTGCAGACACTGGAGTCCTGCAACCACCCCTTTTTCTACCTCGGGTGAGACTTCATCTGCTTCGTAGGTGTTAGGGTTTTTTTGGTGCATTGTTGTAGCATTGAACCCTGGGTCTTCCCCTGTGCCAACAAATGGTTCTGTTGCCGGGACTTAAACTGTGATTTCTATGAACTAAAAAAAGAGAATCTCTATACAAAGTTCTGACTTGAAATTGTGAAATCTCTGTGCATAGATATTTCTCTCTATTGCGCAGTATTCTACTCGATCTGTGAAGCTCTGTGCCAAGAAGAAGTGTTAGATTTGAAGAAAAGAGGTAAGATCTGAAAGCTTTGTGCTCTGAGAAAGGTAAAAGTGAAATTGTTTTCTTAAAGAGGTAAGATCTGCAAGCTTTGTGCTATGATAAAGGTAAGAATAGTGAAATTTTTTAGATCTGGAAGCTTTGTGCTCTGATGAAAGTAAGATTAGTGGAAATTTTTGTTTCTAAATTATCGATCTAGGTATGTTTGATAAGATTTGTCCTAGCTTGAAAACTAGGGCACTAATAGATGAAAGAAGATTAGAAGATTTGATATGAGTAGATCTGATAAGAATAGTGAAAGATATGTTATACCTATGCATAGAGAGAATGTTTGGACTAACAAATGGATGCAGGATCCTGGCAAGATTTTTTTGCAGGTTAGCTACTATGATCCTAGTGTGCAGTACAGGAAAGGTTGGGTATCATTTAAAATAAAACGAGGATTAACCCTTTGTTACAGTTGCAGAAGACCGGGACATCTGGGTAAGGAATGCCCTCATAGAATATCTAGTTGTATTTGTTGTAGAGCTATGGACCATGAAGTATTGGATTGCCGTAGAATGATTTCTAAGGTTGAAAGAATGAATATGAACCAAGAAAACCCTAAGGCAGATCCAAAAAATTAGATTATGGCAGAACCCTAGAAAGAATCAGAGAAAGTATTTCTACAGATGAAAGAAAACCTATATGACCACCGACATATCATCTTATCAAAGATATTCAAAGGAAAAGAGTGCATTGAAGAAATAATAGGAGACTTTGATATTGATTGTGTTCTCAATGAGGAAACACGGGTGAATATCATGATAGAAAGAACTTGGGAACTTTTAGGGGAGCCTGCTATGATTCCTTCAATGGGAGGAATAGGATTATTCAGAGGGAAATTGATAACCCTATGTGGAAAGCTCACCTAGATATCTATGAATTCCAATGGAACTTTGACAGAGGAAGATTTTGAGGTTGTTAAATTTACTGAGAACAACGCTCCATTTTCTATGTTACTAAGAAAAACTTGGAATGAAAGAGATCAGACCAGAAGGAAGGAAGAAGAATTCTTAGAGCAGAAGAAGAAAGAGTTGAAAGATTTCATGACTAGGAGGATTGCACAGTTGATTGAAGAACATGAGAATAGAATGAATCTACTTAGGACTAGAGACTTGGATGTTGAAGTTGCAAGAACACAACAAGATTTGCAGAAGATTGAAGTACCAATCCTTGATAGAGAAGAAGTATTACCCTTGAATCTTAGGAAAGAATCCCAATAGTGCAAAGTTACTATGCCAAAAGAAGACAAGAATTGGAATGGAAAGAGGAATAATGAGATGAAGCTCACTGGAAAGAAGGCTCGAAATCTCATCAAGAAGAGAGAAAACATCGAAAATTTATAGAAGGGTCCATAGGGAACTTCACAAAGGGAAACTTTATAAAACAGGAACTTCATTGGGATATCAGAATAGCGTCACATGGCACTTCTCCATAGTGAAGAAATATAGTCATTGGGAACAGTATAATCATTAGACTGACACCCTGAATAGGTTGAAAGGCATTTATGGTAAGACAACTCGCCATCAGACCGTTGGGACCACACCATAACAGACATAACTAAGTTAATGGAGGATTATCGCCCGTTGGAGAGATTCGTTGGTTCATTATCTATTTATTCCGTCGAACCTTGCACCAAGAACACTTTTTCTAATAGTGAATCTTAGCCCACAGATTAGTTGATTCCGCACTATGATTATTGAGCTATCAACATCTGTCCCATTGCATTGACTAGTTACTCTTCAAACCCGAGAGATTCAACCACGAGCGTGTATGTCTAAAGAACTTAACACAGTTGAAGAGTTTGTGAAGGAGGTACTCATTCACCTCATGACTGAAAGAGTAATGTCTTAAAGAGTAATTTCTATGGGTGTACAAGCGTCGTCGACGAGAGGAGTGCAAGCCTCTACGTCGACTGCTCACAAATTCGGGCCATCCCGACCAATAGCAGAGAAGAGAACCAAGCACATAGATGACCTAGCAAATGAGAAGCTGATCCTGACCATATTTCCCAATTATGTCCCACATCTAGTCGATGTGGTGAGTCGAGATAGTGTGCTAAGAGATTTTGAGTACACCATGGTTACTACGTACCTCTTGAAGGGGATACACGTAGTAAGAGCACAACATGACAAGATCGCAGCGTTGAAGTTCAATGACTTCAACCTCAGAGATCACAAGAACCATAGCATGATAGACTCATACAAATACTTGACCAATATGAAGGTGAATAATTCAAAGATAATCCCCCAGCTATGGATGATGAACCTTGCGCAGTCCACCCTGTTGAATGTAATGTAAATCCCACACTTCAGAAGGCACCAGGAAGTTAAAACCTGTGTCAAGATACTACTTTCATGTTACCATGGTGGGTACTTATGGCGTGATCACCGTATCACAGTCGATCCGACGCTGATCCATAGGATCACAATATTGAGTATGCAAGGACCTAATCCATAGGAATTCTATCTAGGAAAAGCCACAGATCGCGCAATAACACAAAAGATCAAGGATACATATGACGATGTTGAGAAGGGGACGCAAGGCTACAAGGTAGCTTCCATTCAGAATGGCTCAGTGCACCTAGCATGCCAATTAATTGGAGGATAGATAGTAAGGAAGAACAAACCCACACAGGTCACAAGATTTGTCTTTGACCTTGCAAGGATGTGCGTGGAAGGTCTACAGATGAGCTGGGTGAAGTACCTAGTTAATCATCTTGAACTGGATTGCCGCGAAGCACAAGATCAGGGCTATGAATTCCATTTTAGTTGGCTTCTGATCCTCATTGCATTTGTTTCTTGGGAAATGCCAGAAGGTGCATCCTTCCCGAACATCGAGCCATTCGAGCTGCCTGCTGCAAAGTTCACCACACTTTGGTACTCGAGTGATATGAGAAAACAGTGGCAATCGAACACTATTTTTCATACATATTACCTCCAGATAAAGAGAGCCATCGAATTTGAACCTCTCGTGACTCTGAACACCCTATATATGTTTTGAGCCCTAATGAAGTTCCATGTAGATCGACACTTCATCTACATTACAATGCGAGAAGATGAACATAAGGAGGAGCTTCATTCGTACTAGAAGCTCACAGAAGAGGACCTTGAGGAGATGACTAAGGAATGGTCGAAAGACCTACTTATTCATGCAAACCCTACATAGATGTCTGACCCTGACAGCCTAGATACCACACAAAAATAACATGATACACCCAGAACCAGCAAAAGGAAGAAGACCGAAGAGGTCCAAGAATTAAGCAACACCTCAGGCAAGACTACTTCAATATCACCTGATCGAGGGGGTGATGAGGAAGTAGAAGAGATAAATGGAAAAGAAGATGAATAGAAGCAAGGCGAAGTAACACCACCTAGATATGAGACTGACCCCCTGAAGAAGAGGAAGGTTTCTCCCCTGAAACATTCTTCCCGTAAGAAATCCAGAGCCACCATGACCAAGATGCAGGCTGTACTCACTACCAATGATTTTGACTTCATCATAGTAGCCCTAAACGATGCCTTGCAGGAAATCATGGAGAAACAAGAAGCCAATTAGGAGGAAATGTACGACAGAATTGAGGTCAAACTCTGAGGGGTACAACATGCCCTTTAGTCCAGTCGCACAATTTCCACTGTGCCCTTACCATCGGGAGAACCAGAGTTGGGACATGATCCAACCCAACTCCACCAACTAGCATATGCAACCGAAGTTGGCCTTCATCGGGCACAAGAAGAAACATAATAAGACACCTAGGCCTTGAAGCAATTGCAAGGAGTACTCATAGAACAACGCCGAGTTGCAGAGAAGGAGAAGGTTTCTCTCTAGGAAAAATTGGAAGAGGAGAAAACAAAGATCCAACAAGAAAAAGAACAGATGCTCACAAAGCAACTCGAAGTGAAAGAAGAAGTCAATAGATCACTTCACTCTATGACAATCTTATATCCATAGGAGGAATACCAAGTCACGCATCAATTAAAGCATCTCGCAGAAGCTATCCAGTAGCTACAACAAAGAATATGATACTTAGAGCTCTGCACAGTGCCCAACACTCTACAGGATGTAAGGGATCGAAGAGAAGCATTTTATCGAAGCACAGTTGAAAGAATCAAGGGCCTCACCATGGAATGTAAGAAATTGAGTGATTGTAGTGCCAAGACATATGAGAAACTCACTAAGAATCCAGAACTGAAGACACTGGAATCATAGCTCCAAGAGGCGAAGTATCAAGCAGAAGCAATATAGGCATAGTTGAATCCCCTATCAGCTGTTGAAAAGATGAAGTGATACCAAGAGCATCGCACTACCCAGCAGGAGGTCCACACCATTCAGAGCAAAGTCATGGAAGTGACTCAGAGGCTCCAACTTGTACAAGATGAGGCTTACCAATTGTTGACAGATATCGAAGTCCAAGGAGAAGAACTAGAGAAAGTCGTCACTGCAGCTAAACAATGCCTAGAAGGACTTGTTAACGAAGAAATCATATAAGAGTTCGTTGAATAGGAGACCATGGCTCAACAACAAGTCAAAGCAACTCGAAGGTTTTGAAGCTGAGCTACCCAGATCAGAGTGACTCGAGACAAGTCACAAGTGAGTGTTGGGGTCCTGTTGGCCCTTAACCAAGTTTTGAGGATCCTTGGTCAAGTTTGACCTATTTTTGGGACTTTGACATGCTGTCGAAGGTAGAGAACAAGACGAAGAAGAGATCGCAGGATATTAGCCTCTTTTAGGGCCCTTTTTTGGATTCGATATTATGTAACGGGTATGGGAATGTCGGCCCATGGGTTTACCCATGTTTAGGCCCGTTTTGTAATGTATAAATAAGTAGCTAGGAGATGTAAGAAGAGGCGAGTGTGCTAAGTGTTGAAGTTTGATCTATGTGATTGAAAGTTCTAAGTGATGAGTGCAGATTTTTTTTGTGCATACTGTATGAGGCTTGCTGAGCTCAGTGAAAGAGAGTGTAAGAGATTGGGAAGAGGCTTAGTGTTGTAACCTAGCTCAGGGAAGGAGGATCTAGCGAGGTGCGCAGATATCCTGTCCTCTATGGAGTAGGGTTTTTGTGGATCTATGCATGTAACTGATTGAAGAAAATAATAAAGAAGACTAAGAGTTGGTGGGCATATCCCCAGGGTTGGGGTGAACCATTTACATGTTTTGTTGCTCTGCTTTGTGCAATGTATTGATGTATTTATATGTTAATTTGCTTAGTTCTTGGATATAGATGAATGGTAGATATATATGTTAATGATATGTGCTTAATATTATGGATGAATACTAGATATGGCCCATGTGGATGTGCTTAGTTATTGAATATAGTATATTTGGTTAAATACTGCAATGCTCTCTAACTAGGGTTTAACTGCGATGTAAACTAAGACTAGATATTGATGAACTATAACTGCCAAGTGCCCTGCTAAGATGTTACAGTCACATATCTGTGTCCCAGATAAGGTTGCATACACTAGACTCCTACAACCACCCCTGCCTCTACCTTGGGTGAGACTTCATCTTCTTTGTAGGTGTTTCTGAAAGGGCCAGTAGTAGGGTTTTGTTGGTGCACTGTTGTAGCGTTGAACCCTGGGTCTGCCCCTGTGCCAACAAATTCATTCATACAACCCGTAATTCATCTTGAATGTTGTCTTCCATTCATCACCTTCCCTCATTCTAATACGATGATATCTTCTTTTCAAATCAATTTTTGAAAAAAACTTTTCTCCACTCAAGAAATACATCAAGTCATCCATCCTGGGTAAAGGAAATCTATACCCGATGGTGATTTGTTTTATATCCTTTGAGTCTATACACATCCTCAATCCTCCATCATTCTTCGGACCTAACATTGTTGGCACGGTGCATGGACTCAATCTTTCTCTAATCAACCCTTTGTCCATCAAATACGGGGCTTACTTCTTGACCTCTTCATTATCCTGCGGCATCAGTTTGTATGCTACTTGTTTGGTAAACTCGCTCTTGGTATAAGGTTTATGTGATGGATTCTACATCTGATGGGTGCTAACGAACAATGAAATTGTCCACCACTATATCAGTGAAATTCTCCAGAAGTTCCTGAATCTCCTCAGGTAGATCATCTATTGAGGTATTGGTCAAGATGACTCTAGGTTTTCTCACCACAAAAAACTGCATTTATTCATATTTCTTGACTTCATCCATAAGTTCCTTCCCACTCATGACAAGTATAATATTTCTTATTTCTTCTTTCACTTTCTTGTCTTCAATTGGAAGCAACATATGCATCCTACCATTCTTCTCCAGGGTGTATGTGTTCTTTCTTCCGTCATGAATAACATTTCTATCATATTTCCAAGGCCTCCCCAAAAAAATATGACAGACATCCATGGGAATAACATCACATAAGATCTCATCTTTGTATCCCCCTATCTTAAATTCAACTAAACATTGTTTAGTGATAGTTACCTAATGTCCTTTTTGCAACCATGAAACTTTGTATGGGCTTGGATATGCAACTGTCTCCAATTCCATCTTTTCCACCATCTCTATGGATACTAGATAATTCGTGCTTCCACTGTCAACTATCACCTTGCATACCCTATCCTTGGTCTTGCAAGCAGTCCYAAACAAATTGTTCCTATGGACTGGATTCTCCATCTCTTTCTCTGGCTTCAAGAGAATTTTCCTAATCATTAAGGATCTTCCACCTTCTGCATATTCTGCCTCAACATTTTGCCTTTGCGCTTCTAAAAGGTGAGMTTCTMCTCCTCCATATATTTTTCTATCGGGAAATTCAAACATTTGTGTYCGATCTTTCCACAGAAGAAACAMTTTATTTCACCTCCTCTTCCTCTTGCTCAAGGAAAAGTGTTCCTATTGGCATACTGTCCTCCTTGTGAGATTCCTCCCCTTTCTGGGTGGTTATGAGGTTTCTTTTCTTCATCCTTGGGATTCTGTACTCTGTCTTGGGCAATWTMTTTGCCTCTGCTCTGAATTCTACCTCTGCCCCTTTGACCTTACTTTTGGGCCAATTTCACTTCTACCTTTGAAGCAATCTGATAAGCATTTTCTACAKTCATTATTKTCACCATGCTCATCTCATCCTRAATCTCATATCTCAGGCTATTCATATATCTGGAGACTTTTTCATCATCACTCTCGYGATAACTAGCTCTGATGTTTAATCTGTAAAATTCCTYARTGTATTCCTTCATTGTCATCCCTTTCTGTCTTAAATTCTGCATTCTTTGAAACAAATTGATTTGGTAATCCCTRGGTATGAATTTGGATTTCATCTTGGCGACCATCGTGTCCCAACTTTTAATTCTTTGTTTWCCTTTGCAACACCTGTCATCCTGTAGTTCATCCCACCAAGATGTTGTGTTCCCTTTAAGTCTAGTGACAACGTKCTTTACTTTATTATATTCTTTGATATCCTCATAGTCRAAGTATTTATCCAGAGCTCTAAACCAATCTAGTAGCTCCTSAACGTCTAAGTTACCTTCATACATTGGGATGTCCATTTTTTCTYTAGCACCTATTATTGCAACAACTTTGAATAGAYGTTCCTCTGCARCATCTTCGACAAAAAMTTMTTCTTCAACTCCATCTTTGTTCTCACTTTTGGCCTMACTAWTATCTCCAGTATTAGGTGTCTTCCTCTGTGTTGTTTGCATGGCATCCAATCGAGCACAAAGTTCTCKCATTTCCCTTTCCACAGYTGGATCGAGAATAGGTCTCTGATGAYRTCTCCTTGGCGACATTGTTTCAATCTGTCCATGCAGAATTCAATCACAACTGTCCCCTATCTTCCCTCTACAGAAAAMAAAATCTATTAGCTTTGATACCACCTGACGCAAACCCCCACCTTAGCAGGGTYTGCTTGACCTCCCAGTCTTTGGATCTTCGAATTCTTGAGCCAAAATGGMTCCTTGGTCTCCACTGGAACCCTTCCTACATATAACCATAGGTCTCCTTTTATATTCTCTTCCCGCGCGAATATGAATTGGGCACAAGCCTCCACTCCATGTGACYGWTGGCGTGACCACAGACTTAACCCCAAAAGGTGCATYGGGTTTTGTGATTTCAKGACTTTCKTTGCGAGTMACCCYGACTTCTTTGATTCTCAAAACCTCGAAATGGGATAATGATCCATAKMTCCTCCCTWATTATTCTACCATATGACCTCCAATCAAACCCTGGGGTCCACCTCCAAGYGCATCAAGATTTTSCGTGTCGGGAACTCGCAATGTGACTTTGCTCCCTTTTATCKATATTTGAACCTGCGATGATCTCTTATGCCAGATTGATGGTCCCTATTCCTCCACAATCCAACGGTCTARATCATGTCGAGATTTCACATAGTGGGACTCTAGAGTTACARCTTCCTCCACAGTCCCGACTYTCGAAATGTCGATATTTCRGAGCCCCCAATCAACATCTCTCACTCCKTCAGATATGATGGCTTATATATCTACTAATATTCTGAGTGTTGAAAGACAYTGGGCCTTATCCTTCGCRTAGATCTACTAGATCTGAYGGTCCACGRAAAATCAACGCTTCTCCCTCGGAGAATTCCCACCGTTCGTTYTGGCTCTCGATGTTCCTCACCAAATAACTYGACGTCTTTCCTCCTAAGCTTTATTTTTGTGAGGTGAATTTGACCCTCATMTTTCCTCTGGAATTTCCAAGTCGCTATCCCTCCTGAGCATGATTCTTACTACAAACTAAAGGATTCTAAGGGATTCTTGCATGCACTCCTTACGRCCTTCACAATAATCCTTGATTATCTTATATCTCCCAACTCTGCGCACTCCTTGCGACAAAATTTCTTCAACAACTCACTTGGTTAGAGAATTCTAAGACTCCAACCTTGCCTATGCACACCTTGCATGGYTMTGTGSTATACTTTCACTTTTGTTRGTATAAGAACAATCGATCTCTCCAGAGMTTTTCTGAGGTAAACTCATAATCTTGTCAACGCACTCCTTGTGAACCTTCAYTGCACKCCTTCCAGGAATTCTCAGGATGAGGAGAAATTGAACCTTATACTCTYCCTCTCATAGACTTMATACATTCAACATGAAATCACACACATAAAACATTGAAACAAATGCATAACAGAGCATATAATCAATCTRTAAACATACCATTCAATAAATGCAAATAGTAACCATAACAACACCATGAAATTGGATCAAACCATTCTTATATTAATTCAAGTGCTTATGTACATGGTTTTTATAGAAACAACTATYTGYTCAAAMAAATTCTACAATATTTGTTCTTCTCTKCTCTCCTATGCTCTCTTTCTCTACATCTTCTACTCTTACAATTGAGAATGATCATACAATACATACAAGGGATCTTTCTTGATTTTTCCCTCCTACTACTCTAAGTTATCTTATTGAAATTAAAGACTACAACTACTTTCCATTTATTACATTAAGTGACTCCAACCGATAGGTGAGAGAAACGCTCAAGGTCTGCAATACAATCCCCAAAACATTTAAGAACAATTTCATTCTTCCAGTTATTAAATTAATGTTCTTCTTTTGAAATTTAAATGTCTTCAAAATGCGCGCTGGTGTATATCCATATGTCCTCTACTTGCGCTTGCTGGCGATGCTCCTGCATCAAGATCCCAGCTTCCAAAGTGGTTTTGTGGTTACCTCTACCTTTTATTTCATAGCTTGAATAAATTATAGAGCTATAACATTACCCATGATATTCCATTTGCGATTCCTGGAGCTATGATTGACCAAGTAAGTGCCCAGCCTATCATCTTCCATTTCAATGGTTTAATTTTTAGTTTTAGTTCCCAATTTTTTAGTATTAGAGACCATAAATTAGAAATTAGGGTGTATGCCGGTTGTAGTTCATCAGGTCGTGTACATGAACTCATGTACATGGGAAAGGTGAATCCTACCCATGTATATGAATCCCTAGATGTGATTTTCATAAGGGTATCCTACGTACCACTCTGTAAGCAAGTTTGTTTACAAAATTAACTCAAAATTTGGTGTTTCTTTTGCAGGATGGTGATTGAATAGAGCTAAAGGGAGCATGAGGAGGTTGATGTTGTAGATGAGAGAGATGTAAGGTCCCAACAAGCTCTGAAAATATGTGGGATCTATAAACTTTAGTCCATAGAAGGGATGAGGTCCCAAGTGAAGTTTCTCCAAACATTGGTAAACTATTTGGATCTAGAGACCAATGCATTCAATCTCAATGGGAAACCATTGAGAATTGAAGTGGATGATATCTACTTCATTACAGGGTTGTCTTGTTGAGGTGAGGTGGTGAATCTCAAATCCATAGGAGTTGGAGGTGGGAGGACTATGGAGGAGTACATCGCCATCTATTGTATTGCAGGCACAAAGAAAGTGGGGAGAAAACTCCCTATTAGGGTGATTGAGAACCTGAGTTTGAATATCATCATCCTAGTACTCACACAAATATAAATATCAACCTCACTACATCATGTGTCGAGGATGCTCATGTTCTATGTTGTGGAGTTTTTGAGACCCACAGTTTACGATTGGTGCACCTCACTACTGGCCAACATGAAGATCTAGTTGAATGATTGCAAACTTGATAGGATGAGGAACTTTGGATTTGAATCCATATTGTGTAGTTTTTTGTTTAAGAGATTTCTAGCTCTAATCCCGAGAGTAGATATTACTCTACATGATCTATGCAATCCCACTATGTCAAGGTGGACTGAGGTGATGCAACGACTAGGACATGGTAGGTTTTACATGTTATTTTGGTCACCCCAGTGATCAACTGATGACATGTTCTTAACTTACTTCCATGTTCCCTGAAAATATTAAAAGACACTTTTTCCAAGAGAAAAGTGGTTTACTTTTCCACCCTCAAAAACTATGACAAGGAAGATCATCACACCCTACTCTATGCTTGGGGTATGACGATGCTTGATCATCACACTCTGCACCAAATATGGACTATGACATTGTTGCAATATTCCTGTGCATAGGGTGCGATGATGCTTAAGCAAAGGAAAATTCCAAATTCAAAAATGTTCTAGAAAGAAATCTTCTAGAAGATGAGGTGGCCTCTGATCAGTTTGGATATTACTCGCTTCTATGATTTAGTGGGATCATCCTAATCTCCTCATATATCCCTCTTTCACCCTATATAAAGAGGTATATCTCATTGAAAAGGCTAGGGTTGAAAAGGATAATGTTTGCATATGAATGAATATTTTTGTTATAGATCATACTTGAGATAGCTTTTCTTTAGCTCTCTAAGTCAGATTGTGGATCTTATTCATCAAAGGCATTGGAGAAAAGGTGTGTGTGTTGGAGAAAAGAGTCATTTAAAGGGATCTTGCAACATCAACGAATGGGTTGTATTATCCACTTCCATTTTAATATAATGAAGCAATACATCTATTCCCTATAAAGGTGTCTTGGATTTTATTGTATAACTCCTTGATCTTATAAATAGAATTCATTGGAATATATATATCTTTGTTCTCTGTCTCTTTGTTGGTTTGTGTTTCTTAAACAGTTTCACCATCCAGAAAACCCAAAGATGGAGTGACAAGGACGACACTAGCGAGGATCAAGCGTCATTTAAAATGTATGTCTCTCATTTCTCTCTAACCTAGTTTATATGACAATGAAGTCTAAGGTGAAGTTTGTATTATGTCTTGTTTTGTTCTAGCTTCTTGTGGAAGTTAGGGAGATTAGTTTGTGTTAGCATTTAACGATTTGTCTGATAAAAAAATTGGCGACCATACTGGGGATCTGACCTCTTTTTTTTTTTTTTCTTATTTTCTTTTAGCCTACCTTATTTTGATCAATTTCATTCTCTGAGTTTGTGGGTGATCCATCTTGACTCTCTGGTCCTGAAAGTTCATTTTGAAATTTTGTCATTTTTCCCATTTTTCATTTTATTCAAAGATCGTCACACTGTTTCCTATTGACAAACTATGACGATTCCTTGTTTTCACGGTCTAATTGTGAAGGCTAGAGAGATGGCATCGCAAGGTGTCTTGTTGACATCCTGTGACGATCCTAGGAATTGTTGGGTGACAGTCAAATTTATTTTCTTTTCCCAGTTTTTTCTTTACTTCCTGGGATGAACTTTTTACACTGGTGAATGATTGGCTTACAGCTTTTAAGCCTGGATTTGATTGATTTTCAAGGATTGAAAGTATTATTTACAAGCTTTGCAAAAACATTTTTTTGACTTCTTGTCATAAGGGTATAATATCAAGATTTTGTTCTTGGGTGCTTGTTTGATAAGTAGTCCTTGATTTATTTCGATTTTTGTATTGTTTTTACTTTCTGGATTGTTGATTGATTAAGAGACAATATCTTTTTTCATTCGACAAAAGGTTTTCTTATCATTTCATTTTTTGTTTTCATTGTGAGTTTGATTTGGGAATAGTGTTGAGAGTGCAATAGTTTTCTTAGACCATTCTTTCTTTTCTTCATTACATCTCTGTTCTGATTTGAAAAGGAAAGAACTGAAATTCATTATTCTCTTTAATAGTATTTGTAAGAAATTTTTGCATTCATATATTTGTGGAAAAGAGAAATTTTGAAAATTTGATATCTTTGATTGTTTGGAATTCATACCATTCAAATATAGAGAAATTGTGCTTGATAGCTTTTTCATTCTGGAAAAGAGAAACCTTCTCCCTACTATAATTAGAGTTCATTGAATGAAACATTTGAATTTCATCTCTTCTTTCATCTTACTGGGTCAAGGTCAAATATATCATTAGTTTCACTTCTGTTTCCCTTTTGAGTAAACATCCTTTAAAATACAACGTAGTTTATAATCTATTAGCAACTTTTATTTTCGAGAACTTCTCTACACCAACATTAGCTAGGATAGAACTTTGGAATAGGTTGTAAGGCACACTCTCCAAAGCATCAAAACACACAATAACATCTTGTGATAGGGAGAGTATAAATCCAATTTCTACATTTTTTCCTGGGAAGCCCTTCTAACACAAGGGTCAATCACGAGGTCACATTAAGACCAACAAAGTTACTCACCCTGCATTGTTGGTTTTGGTGTAGAGACTGTGTGTATTATTGGGGGTCACTTGAGAAGAAAATCTAGTGGGGACCTTATCGAGTTGATTTTGGGCTTAGATACCCTACCCTTTCACGTGGATCAAACTATCAACTACTTCCTCGGGCATCATTCTTGTAATTGGTAACCTTAGTGGCCTATCTCTTTAGAGTCTTTACACGAGGTGACTGTGGAGGGGAAAGTCTTCACGGTACCTAGAATCGACGTTGGCCAAACTCACTAGGGATCCTTCGAGGGTATACCCATGATTGTGTGTGGGAGCTTGCACCATGGTGTAATTTCATTAAGCAGGTCATCAACATAAATTTTCCACCCGCTTTATCCCATCCCCTTCTTGTATTAATTTCACAATGTTGGATTTCATCACCAAATAGTGACTTCGAAATAAGAAGGTTTGTTTATGTGTCTGATATAGAATTTATTAGTGAGTGTTGTTTGTTTCTCTAGTTGGCCATAACTTTCTTTCATTTTGTATTTGGTGCAGCCAACATCAACTCTTGATGTTTACGTAGGATGAAAGGATTACCTCTGGAAGATCTCGAAGAATATACTCCTTTTCTTCCTAACTCACTAGAGGGTTCTCTTGAAGGATAAGTCAATAATGGCATAGCCTATGAAATAGGAAGTTATATTCCATTGGAGGAATCTATACTTCCCGTAAATTCATTATTGAGTGTTGTACAAGATCCACATTTTCTCCGGATAAATTCATTAGAAGAATTTGTTGATGAATATTATACTGGAATACCTACTAGACCTCACACAGAGTCTGGTGTAGACGATCCTCTCTTTCAGAGTGATTCATTTAGAAATTTGTTTCATACTGATGGAAATTTTGATTCTAGCTCTTCTGGTCTTATTCGTTCTCTTTGGAGAACTTCTCCAGGACAATATATTTTTGAAAAACTAGGAATAAGTCATCTACGCCAGAGGAACTATAATCAAACTATGGAATCACATATGCCTGTGAATTCTACTGCATACAAAGTACCCTTAGATCATTTTACTGGAATGAACAATAATGTTGTCACAGTCTCAGACCAATTGTTGGTTGGTTCTCATACAATTATTTCTCTCCATCTCCATGGCTCTACCATGGTCCCATAAGCTATGCATGTTTATGTTGGAAGTGCAGTAATCACTCAAGCTCTTATTGGAACAACACTTCCTCTTAGACCAAATCCATCACTTCCACTTGGGTATCACGCTCTAAATATGTCTATTGTTAATCCTACCCAAAATACATCTGGAGGGGATAATCTTTTTGTTCCTCCTCGGTATAATGCTACTAGTAGTTATTTTACTACACCTACCCAGGTTCTCTCCAAGGGGCCTAGAATTCCTCCTCCACATTCACCTCAAGGATATAATCATCCTATACCAAGTAGATCTAATCAAATTGGAGGCACAAGTCATTATGTCACTTTTGGTTTTCAAATTCCTATTGGAGGCCAACCTCAAGTTGGGGGGAAACCCATATTTGGGGGTCATAACCCAGTGTATGGGTAGTATATCCCTGGATTACAGTATCAACCTTGGAATTTTCCTTTCCAAGGAAATCAACAACCGCTTGGGGGGAAACCTCCTCAAGTTAATTATTTTGTACCCCCTAATCCCAAGAAACTATATCTAGGTTCTATGAATCCTACCTGGGGTTAAGGTTTTCAGTCTAATGCTCCTTCCCAAGGAATCTTACCCATCAACCAACTCAAGTTGGCTATTTGACTCGAAACCCTCCACCACTAAATTTGAGAGGACCCTCTACCTATCTATAGACTGCTTCTAGTCCTACTAGTATACCTACATGACTACCTCCTTAGAATTACCAGTTTTTGGAAGTGAACATACAACTTCCATTTCTTTCTACTTTGGATTTACCATATTTTTTGAGGATTTTGAATGATCCTATCTTGCATTCTCCTTATTGTCCTATCATACCTACCAAGTTACCATAAGACATTCCTAAGTTTGACGAACGATTAGGGGAAGACCCAAATAATCACATCATGAATTTCCATCTTTTGTGTTCATACAACTCTTTCATGGATGAATCCATTAGATTACATCTTTTTCAACGAGCTCTGACAGGTTCGACATCTAAATGGTATATTGAATTTCCACGAGGATTCTTCAATTACTTCAATACCTTAGTTATGGATTTATTAACGCATTACCAACTACCAATTTGATATGAGACATGAAACGAAATTTTGAGTTCATTTAAACAATCCTCGTCGACTCATATTTCCAATCATATTCATGAGTGGAGGAGGAGAAGACGCTTAATCAAATTTTCCCGTCTTGATCAACTACTGGCCGAGTGTTTTACCAAGTCACTAATTGGTCCTATAGATCATGATGTTTCCATGGGTGGTGTCGTCACTGAAGAGAAGGAGATTAGTCATTCACAATACTTGGATCTTGTTTATTCACAAACAAACACACTATATGACTTAATCCTTGATGCTCCTTGCCCGTCTACAAATCAAACCCCAACACCTCTAGTAGCTTGTCATGCTGATGATGGTGTGATTGGAACTTTCCATGCTAATACTTAGTCTAAACAATCTATTCATTCCAATCCCAAGTCTATTACTGCTAATGTACAAA
Organism: Picea engelmannii; assembly: GCA_009831015.1. Taxonomy (NCBI): domain Eukaryota; kingdom Viridiplantae; phylum Streptophyta; class Pinopsida; order Pinales; family Pinaceae; genus Picea; species Picea engelmannii. Next base: position 159,809 of record ML806538.1, on the reverse strand, counting down.
ATAATTCCCCTACAACTCCTTCTCCCAATAAAAATTTGAAGTTAATTCGGTTCAATCTACACCTACCGGTAAAAATAAAAATAAAATGAAAGGGAAGGGAAAGAATAAGGAGGACAAAAATAATAATTAAAAATACAATAAATCCAAGACTCATCCTTCTGCTGACAAAGAAAATCGCAAACCTCTTTTCCTTTTCTTCTCTGTGGTGAGGATCATTATACGAAAGATTG
>ML806538.1:134496-154659 GCA_009831015.1 Picea engelmannii | reverse complement strand
TAATATACAGATTGTTGTCATCTATTCCTCTCTTGAACCCTTTGTCTTTGAGATACATATCCAGTCTGTGATACCAGGCTCGAGGGGCTTGTTTTAAACCATATAAATCTTTCTTCATCTTGCATACTAAGTCAGGGTTATCATACAGTTTGAAACCCTCTGGTTGTTCCATATAGACTTCTTCACTTAAATATTCATTTAGAAAGGATGACTTGACATCCATTTGGTAGACTTTAAACCTTTTATGACAAGCATAGGCAAGAAACCTTTTGATAGCTTCTAATCTTGCTATGGGCGCAAATGTTTCACCAAAATCCAGTCCTTCTATCTGAGCATAGCCTTTACAGACTAACCTTTCTTTGTTCCTGATAACTTGTCCTTTCTCATTCAACCTATTCTTAAAGATCCATTTGGAGCCAATGATGTTTTTACCTTCAGGTCTTTGAACCATCTCCCACGTATTGTTTTTCTCAATCTTATCAAGTTCTTCATTCATTGCTTTAACCCAGTGGTCATCTTTGTTGGCTTCATTAAAATTCTTGGGTTCCATCATGGATATGAAGGCTATATGAGATTGTTTGGTGTTTTTGATTAGCTTTCTCCTGGTTTGTACACCTTTGTCTTTTTCTCCAATTATTTGACTTGCAGGATGATTCTTTTGAATGATTCTGGAGGAGGAATTTGTAGTTGACTACTAATTTGAGTCTGAGTCTTCATCTGATTCAGAGTATTCATTTTCTAATTCTTAGACCTATTCATATTCAGATTTAGCTGTGTATTTTGTAGAAGACTCATTACTATACACCTCTCTTATTGGGATTCCTTCATCAATTTTTACATCAATACAGTCAACCATTTTATAGCCTCTTATTATAGAATCTATATCCTTTACTGTTTGTAGCATACCCTAAGAAGATACATTCATCAGCCCTGTCATCATATTTGATGAGGTTCTCATTATTATTCTTTATGTAGCATTTACTCCCAAAGACTCTGAAGTGTTTGATTGAGGAAGGTCTTCCAAACCATAATTCATAAGGTGTCTTGTGACGCAGAGAGGTATCTCCTATGGCCCCGCAGGGTCTCTTTCCCTGAAATCCTGCTCACAGGATCGATTAAATTCCCCTTCTATTGATCTGAAGAGGTTCTTTAGATTACTAAGTGGAATCTCTGTGCAATACCCATTCCACAGGTCCTTATTTCCACCCCTCGGCCTTCTGCACTTTACCGAGGTTATCCCCGACTCAAGTATCGGAGTTTGGGGTTTCGCGGTTCCCGCTGTCGAGAGTCACAGTCCTCTCGAATCCATGATTTACGATGAGCTCCTTTCACGTGAGAGCCCTCCTGAGCTTAGCTCCAGTCGCCTACCACCATGCCTCCACGACCGTGGTCTTACCTCCCTCGCGACCTCGCAACTCGCTATACCAAGCTCTTAATTTTCCAACTCTCGACACCCGATGTGCCGAAGTGCCGAGGCGCACGTGATTTGACTTATCAACGACCTCTATCTCACCGAGACTTCGCACCTCACAGGATCGTGAATCCTGACGCCAATATTTCGAGACTTCTCGCGGTGAGATCCTGAGGTCTTCGTGCCACCTGTATTCCACTTGCCGGCTTTCTATGGCTACCTATCCTCCAATGGTCGGAATCTCGCTCCTCGCGACCTCGCAATCCCCGTGACCAAACTCTCGAGCCTTTTCTCCCGAGGCTCCGATGCACGATCTCACATGCGGATCCAACGGTCCTCCACAATCCAGATCCAACGGCTGTCACCTTCTCACTCCCCGCGTCCTCCCGACTTGGAGTACCAAATGTTTGGGCTCTAACCTTGCGAACCTCTGAGTTTGCGAGATATCTTGATCTCTGCCACCTGTCCTCTCAGATGGACGACTCACAGCCTTCTCCCCACTTCGTCACCTCGCGACCTCGCGCCTAGCGACTCTTGATGCTAAGCTCTCATCCCTTCCACTTACGAGCTCCCGAGATGTGAGGTGCCACTTGTCCGCTTGCCAATTCATGTGGCCCCACGTCGGTCTCGAATGCCGATATCCCGATGTGACATCATCTAGGCCCCACAACATGGAACTCTCTCCTCCTCGCCACTTGTGAAGTTGAATGACTTCCTCTTCCGATCTCCAGTGCCCGAGTTCCTGATGTGGGTAATCTCGTGACACGCGTCCGCTTCCAAACGAACGACCCAGATTCTGTCGGGATTTCGCTACTTGCGCTGCCCCAACTCACACGACCTCGAGAACTCCGATTTATCGATGGCCGATATCCCTATGCCTGTCGGGACTTCTCTCCTCCTGCTCACGAGGCTTATCCTCTGTGCACCCTCTGCAGATCCGATGGCTGATGGGATCCTGCACCGATCTAACAGCTATGACCTGTTCTCTCCATGCACTCCTCCTTCTGGGGCTAAACGTGGCGCTACTCCTCCCAATCCAACGGCTATCGGGTTTCCAGTTTGAGATCCTGTTAGCACTTGATAAATTTCCAAGAGGTTGAAAAAGAAGAAATCTATTAAGGTAACCTTAACCAACCACTTTTAAAGATGGGATCTAGCCCTTCTAGCTTCAGAGAGGGATCTCTCTATATGATTTAGCTTGGTTTTAATATCAGATATTAGGCTAGTTAAAGGAAATGTTGGTTTTGTTGTAAAGGGTTTTAAAGTTGGTTGAGACAAACTACACATCCATTGGGCTATGGGGTCTGTATTTAATCAAATATAAGATGCGACCAGAAAAGCCGAAGAAAGACTTCACAGGGCGAGATAATACATTCACTGGATCTTTATAAATTAAGATGATGGATGGAAGAAAGATAAGAGGAATAACTTCAAATAACAAGCAGTAAAGAATTTTTTAATTGAAGATATTGGAGGAAAACATTTAAATTTTCAGAATCGGAAACAGGGTATCAGTGATAAATCCTGCAACATTACTCTATTCTTAAAGATTAGTTTTAGCAGACAAAATGATAACAGAGAAAGGAAAACATCAGACTTAGAAGATCAACTTCACCAGTGAACATACGCAAGAATCCTGTAAATGCCCCTTCTTTATTAATGGTGGATCAAAAATGATACAGCTCGATAGCGCTAGGGTGTGTGAATCAACAACCCTCAATACCTCTCAAAATGAAGTATTTGTAATACAAAATACATACGCTCCTGTCATAACTGATCAGGACGTGATCATACTATTTTTAGACTAACTAACTTAACTAATCAAAACTGTTTTGATGACTCATTACAACTGTCTACTGAATTTCTGGGGTAGGCCATTGGCGAGGTGCCATCACAACCTCTTCTGACAGGACAGGTGACTGGATGCAATAGCTCATTTTCTTAGTCTAGTAGATCGCACAGTTCTTCCCATCTGATGTGACCTAGCACTGTGACTTTAAGCAACCTTCGATACACTTCGTCCATGTCTGTGTACTTAGCAAATGTAGGCTTGATTACGAAGATGTGCTTAATTTCATGCTGGATACTAATATCCAACTGCAAGGCATCCATGAATTCTCTTCCTGTGATGCTTCCCTGTATACCTGCAAACTTATAATTGTCCCTGGACACTTCAGCCAACCTTTTCTTATAATCAGGGAGGGTCATCAACTTGTCGTTAATGACCTTCATACCAGGCAGGCCCTTCTTTTGCAGAGCATCTATCTTTTGGAAAAACTTCTACACTCCTTGATCCATGACTTGGATCTTCTCCTCAAGCTGTAGTAGGAGACCTCTTTTGGTCAGGACTCTTTTCACTTCCAATATGGTTTCTGTCCTGTCTTCAATTTTCCATCCTTCGAGTTCCTCCCGGGTCTTGGAATTTAGGAACCTTATGATTTCATTGGCTTGAGTTGGCATGTCTCCCAGCTCGGCTCTAATTTTCTCCACAGCCTGTTTGCTCCTCTCGAGCAACTCATTTTGTTCAAACATAATTTGAACCATGGGCTAGATTTCATCGATGGACCTGGAAATATCAGTCCACACGATCTCTTTGACCTCAGCCAGAGTTTTTCTTGCCATTCTCTGTTTCTGGAGCTGCTGTAACTCCTTTCTAATTTGCTCATTCACCTGCTTCTCTTTTGACAGACTTGTTTGGAAAGAAGTCTTCAGCTCTTGGAGATTATCCACCTCTTTCTTAAGCCCGTTGATTTCTGACTCTTGCAGGTTCATTCTCTCCATTGACTTGGCCAGGTTTGTTGCTCCTTCTGGTAGGGGCACTGATGTTGCAGATGGAATGATTGTCACTGTCGTTGTGCTCAATCCTGCAATGGGGATGGCACTCAATGTAATGCCTTCCATTGGCTTTGCCTGCTCTTTTTCCTTTAACAATCTTTCCATCTCGGCCTCCATCTCCTTTAACTGAGCATTCTGCTCAAGGAGTAATCTCAACATCTCATCTTTTTCACTTTCCTTTTCAGCTATCTCCTTTGCCTGTGGGTCCTCTATGGGAGGGAGCTTTAGCTGTTTTCTCAATGAGGCGATGTCGGCATTTTTATTTTTAATCACTTCTTCGGCAGCCTTGACGTTCGCCAGGTCATAGCCAATCTTGACGACCAGTTCTTCCAATGTCTTTATCCTGTTGTCTTTCACGAAGGAAGATATTTTTTCCAGCTTTAGTTGAGTCTGGGCATTGCTCAGAGCTATCCGAAACTTGGATGCAGAAGTTGAAGTGTGGGCCAGAGTGTGGAAAATCATCTCCCCCGTTTGCTTGTGCAGATCCATGTGATCTGCCGGATGCACATCCTTTGTTTGAAACTCAAACGTGGCCCTTTTGTAATCAGACATCACCTTGGGATACGCCATCTGTGCTTGTAGGAATGCCATATGCATCCTAACCTTTTTTGTATCAAACGTCGAAAGGAGTCTATGCTCGGCAGTGGATGACTGCTTCTGGAACTGTGCATAGGTGCTTCTTGTGAGCGTCTGGTTCTTCTTTCTGATCAAGTCATATTTTTCAAAGATGCCCAGCTTGGGCCCAGTCTTGCTTGGGGGAGTGTTCAAGGGAGAATCAGTGGTTTTCAATTCCTTTGTTACTTCCTTAATCTGACTGGAGCCAAAGGGCAGAGTGAATTTCTTGGCCCCAGTGGTGGTCAGGGTGGTAGCCACTGTGGTAGCTTCCACTGTTGTGCCAGGGGCTGAGACTTTCTTCGGCTTCTTGGAGTGAATGTGAAATTCCTCTGAAGACACCTCAGTTACAGGAGGGGATGATTCTTGTCGGGGCCTCTTCTCCTTGATGACCTGAGGTGTGGTGGCAGGTAGCGCGCTTGTTGAGGGCGCCTGCTGTTCCAAGTCTAACAAAGTATCAGGCAGCCATACTGTCTGATTCACAAATTTTTCGATGTCTGGCTTGGGCTCGTGAATATACAGGGTGTTTTTGTTTTTTACCCTCATGTCTGAAATGATCCCATGCGGATGATAGCGCCAGATGAAACTCGTAGAGAATTTCATCCCCTTTAAAATTCGATCGGCTTCTTCCCCTGCGCCTCAGCTGTTGCAGATGAAAGGACCAATTTGACCCTTGATTCTCAGCTGCTGCTTTTTCTTAAGGGAAACAAAGTGAATATCGTCATAATTCATGATCTGCCTTATATATTCTAGTGCGAAGACCCTTATCGGTACATACTGAGGCAGTTTATAAGGTGCCAATTCGCATCCAAAGATTTTGATTTCTGTGTGATTCTGGCATAAATACCAGTCTCCTGTCTGAACGCTGTCCGAGAGGTGCAGAATTCTCTAGACCTCATCATTAATTCATGGCTCAGGCATGGCACACAACATACTTACCACAGGGTGGTAAAACCGGTCAATGAACGTCGTGAAGTCATATTCAACCGAATTGTGTTTTAGAAGAGAAGTCCACGCTGTGACTGGCTGGGGCTTCCCGTCGGCGTCCATCTTCTGCATGGAGAAGTTGAACCTGTCGGCTTGGAAATAGAGGAACATGTAGGCCAGAATGGATGAATACCTAAACATGCCTTTGGTGGTGAAATTGACGAACTGCTCGTGGATATTATTGGCTAGGAAAGTGCTGTAATCGAACTGCGTGGTCGGCTGTTCATCATTTGAGAAGATAGATAGGAAGCCCAGGATGGGCTCGTCCACCCACTGATCAGAATAGTACCTGAGCAGGGCACACAGGGATGAAATAATTTGATTCCCTTTGGTGGAAAACATAGACGAAGGGTACGGGGGATTGGTGGACGGGAGTGGAGCTGAAGTGGGAAGAAAAAGCTCGAAAATCTGAGCTCTTTGTGGGAAGGTCATTTTCTGGTAAAGCTCGGTGAGGATTTCTAAGTTAAAGGGTGACGCAGATTCTGCTCGGGTGATTTGTAGCATCTGGTCGATATCTTCAGGGGTGATGAAGAAAAGAGCATCCCCGAATGAAGAAAGGATGGCTTTCTGGTCAGGGACGTAGTGGGCCTGGCAATGGAGGGAAAACTCGGGGAAATTATGGATTTGAAGGAAGAGATACAAAGGTAAATTGGACTCCCAGAGTCCAATTTCATCGCTCTGGTCCAGGAAAACTTCCCGAAGCCACGAATGGAGATCAGATAAGTCAAAACCACATACGGTATCTGCTATTAAGTGGTATTTATCGACCAGGGGGATTTTATCCAGGTCAACCGGAGGAGGAACGAACAGATTCTCTTCCTCTTCAGCTTGCTTCGTCTTAGATACCATTTCAGCAACTGTACCTACAATAAACAACGTTAGTGGGGTCTAGTGGTGGTGGAGGGAAAACGAAGGGGAAGCAATGGGAAGACGATAGATACGTTCTCTGGTGCGATGGATTGTTCTGGCGGGAGTGATGAATAACGAGTGAAAGGGGAACAACGACATTTTTATTCAAAACTGGGTCGGTCGGACGCGGGAAAATGGTCAGCATGACAACGGGCATATTATCCAGTTATTAATGTACAACGGGCCACTTGGGGTGATATGGCAAGTGACGATCACCAAAGTATACAGACGACTGGCGTGGAGGTTTGTGATTGGGGGTATAAGTCGCCAAAGGGGGTTGTTCATGAGTGAAGGGTGTTATGGCGCTGACAACGTGGACTGACAGTAGTAACGAGATGGGACTTCGACCCGGGGGCAAGTGGGAAAAGTGGGCTTAGTGGGGGATGACGTCCAGGGGCGACGGGGTGTCAGACAATAGGTGGGGGATGTGACCTCTGGACCATTAGAACACTGACACCTGTAAAAAGGGGCCCGCTATAAGGAACATTCATTCTGGACCCCCCCCTTTTGGTTAAAAGCAGAACACCCGGGGGGGTCCGGAATCCGTTACGAACCATTGATCTGCGCGCTTGTTTTATTTTCGTTGAGATGTGCGCATTTGTTAATATCAATTCCGGACCCCCCCCTCCATTAAAGGTAGAACGGAGGGGGGGGGTCCGGAATTCAATGTGGACCACCGATTTGAGCGCTGGATTCAGAACCGTCCAAATGTGCGCCCGATTTACAACCAATTCCGCCCCACCCCCCTCCTTTAAAGGTAGAACGGGTCAGGGGGTCCGGAATCCAATGTGAGCCGTGGATTTATGCGCCCCGTTCAGGACCGTCCAAATCTGCGTAAGTATTACCATCGATTCCGGACCCCCCCCCCCTGGGTTAAAAGTAGAACACTAAGGGGTGTCCGGAAAGCTCTGTGAACTGTTGATCTGAGAGATGAGATCTGGACCACTGGAAGGTGACCGAAACATATGTCAGGGGTGGAAAAGTCATGTGTAGGACAACTTAGGATTAGTGCTTTTTCATGGGTTTTTCTTCGATTTTCCTCATACACACCACCAAGGGTACATCATTTCAACTTCACTTAGGCATTGGAGTCATAGGGCAACCACTTTATCGACCTGGTTTTATTTGGGCGAGGCAAGCAAGGCAGTTAATCTACATTCTAACCTATTTTCACAAGACACATGACCCAGATTAAACTGTTGGGTTAAGATATTATTCTTCCTAAGGGCTATCTGACCAGGATTAGATAGTCTGGTCAGATTTATTCACTAATTCTATCCTAGGGGATATCTGACCAGGGTTAGATGGTCTGATCAGATGTATTCACTAGTTTAAACTAGGGGCTATCTGACCAGGATTAGACGGTCTGATCAGATGTATTCACTAGTTTAACCTAGGGGCTATCTGACCAGGATTAGACGGTCTGGTCAGATTTATTCACTAACCTATCAACATTGAAAATTCAAAAGGACTTGATCATGCTTGAAAGGTATGACCAAGTCACTGTTATTGTATGGGGCTTTGTTTCAATTCTTTTGGCCCTCTTTTCTTTTCTTTTTCCTTTTTCTTTTTACAAATTATTTGAAGAATGAAATATCATTTGTCCATAAAATCACTAGATACAGATAATATCCAAGTCATCAACTGATTCCCATAATTTATGGGGTGATAACAGGCGGCTCCACATGGGGATGGTACTTGCCTTGTTAAGTGCCAAGAATCCAGTTTCCTGTCATACTGAACCAATCTGTCTAGTAGTCTTATCTGGTATTATTCTCAGGAACACTTCGAAAAACATTGATCAGCATCTTAGGGCCTTCTCTTTGGGCTTCAACAGACTGAACGTCGTCCTTCACTCAGAGAAATGCAAGAAAATACTGAAAATTAAAATGGTATGTACAATGGAGAGTGATTTCTTCAATTCTCTTACTGGGGAGGGATATAATGTTTCAGCATTCTGCCATTCACAAGTGCTCCTGGCAGATCTGACCCATTGACATTGTTTAACAAAAAGGCGTTGTTTCCTCTGAAAGCTTGGATCATGTAGGGACCTGTCCATAGATGATCAAATTTCCCATGTTTTCCCTTGTCCTCGTTCCGGGCATCCCATCTCAACACCATATCTCCTAGCTCGAAATCATCCTCCTTGGTTCGTTTGTCAAAGATCTTCTTAATGTTATCCTGGATGACCTGCGTTTTGTTGAAAACATCTTCTCTGGTCTGTTGCAGGTGAATCATTTGATTGATTCTTCTCTGGGAGTCATTTGGTTCAGCTTGCATATCTTGAAGTAACTTCATGACTGGAACTCCTAAAGAAGTTGGGAAAACGACCTCAGTACCATAGACCAACTGGTATGGTGACATACCAATTGACCTTTTGGTGGTCAGCCTATCTGCCCATAAAGCAAATACCAACTTATCATGCCATGAATTTTTATTCTCCTGCAACGTTTTCTTGATGATATTTACCAAAGTCTTGTTTGAGGATTCCGCCAACCCATTCCCCTGAGGGTAGTAGGTTGTGGAATGCCCCAAGCCAATGTGGTAACGACTGCAGAAGTCAATAATTTTCTTCGAACGAAAGGCAACTGCATTGTCAGTAATGATCTTTCTAGGACAACCAAAACGGGATAAAATATTATTTTCAAGAAATTTAATGATAACAGCGTCAGTGGCTTGCCTGCTTGGTACAACCTCGATCCATTTGGTGAAATAGTCAGTGGCAGTGAGAATCCACTTATGTTGGCCCGAAGACGGAGGGTGTATTTCTCCAACGAAGTCAAGTCCCCATTGTTGGAAAGGGGCCTCAACTGAAATTGGTCTAAGAGGTATAGGAAGAAGTTTCCTTTTACCCCCAAACAACTGACACTGGTGACAGACTGTTACTTTCTAATGTACATCTGCAAACAAGGTGGGCCAGTAAAAGCCAGCTCTAAGTATTTTGTTGGCTGTAACCTTCCAGTTCAAGTGTCCACCGCATTCACCTGCATGAAACTCCTGCAACACTTTGTCAGCTTCATCTTTCAGTAAACAATTTAGAAGAATACCTGCAGGATCTTTCCAGTACAAATTTCCTTCTAGAATACAGAATTTCAAAGCTTTCAACTTTAAAAATCTAGCTTTAGTTTTAGTTAAACTAGGGGGAGCTTGCAAATTTTGTAAAACAAAAATAAGGTCTGCATACCAAGGAGAGTTTAGAAAAACCTCTTTGATGTTTGGAGTCGCCATCTCACCCTGTTCATTTGCCACGTCTAGAAAATTAATGTCAAGAGCCTGAAAGTTAGATTCAGCCATCAATTTGGCAAGGCCTTGGCCTTTGATCAGTTTGGTGGGCTTAATTTCCATATCATATTCTAGAATAACTGCGATCCACTTTCCCCTTCTCCCATCCGAGTTATCTTGTGTCAAGATATCTTTTACTACCGGGTTTGGAACATATGTTATGACGTGTGAATGCAGAATATAGACCCTGAAGTCTTTTATAGCCTTTACCAAAGAAAAAGCCTGCTTCTCGATGATATTGTAATTCAGTGCTGCATCTCTCAAGGCTTTGCTGAAGAAAGCTATGGGTTGTTCATACCCTTCACTGTTCTTCTGCAGTAATACCGCTGCTATAGTATGTTCTGAGGCGAAAGAGAAAAGATAGAAATCTTTAGTGAAATCGGGACTAATCAGAACTGGAGCCTCTGTGAGTAATCGTTGGACCTGTTCGAAGGATTGTCTGGACTCCGAGTCCCATTTTATTTTTGCGTCCTTTTTAAGCATGTTTGTGATATTTCGTAGGAGCTCAGCTAAATTAGGAATGAATCTTCGAAGAAGGTTGATCTGACCTATAAAGGACTGTAGCTCTTTTAGATTTTTGGGGTGGTCTATATTTAGTATGGCTTCTATTCTGCTGGGGTCAATTCTGATGCCCTCCTTAGAGATGATGTGTCCCAACAGTTTGCCTTCTTCTAACCCAAAAAGACATTTCTTGGGATTCAACAAAATCCCGAACCTTCTACATTTTTTGAAAATTCGTCTAAGGTGCCGCAGGTGTTCATCATCAGATTGGGAGAAGATAGTCACATCATCCAGATAAACGACGATAAACTTACTTGACTCTTCTATGAAGGCGATTTCCATCGCCCTCTGGAAGGTCGCTCCAGCATTCATCATACCAAAGGGAATCTTCACATACATGAAAGTGCCCCAGGGGGTGGTGAAGGCGGTTTTTTCCTGATCGTCTGGGTGAACTAAGACCTGGTTGTAGCCTGAGAAACCATCTAACAGGGAAATTCGACTCGAGCCGACCACTCTTTGCAGGAGGTGATCCATCTTAGGCAAGGGGTAGTTATCCTTCAAGGACGCTTTGGTCAGATTCCGGAAATCTATACAGAGTCGGATTTCCCCAGTTTTCTTGCGAGTAGGGACTAAATTGGAAACCCACTTAGAGAAGCGGAGTGGGACTATGATCCCAGCATCATACATTTTCTTAATTTCTTTTTCTATTAAGGGGAGTAGCTTAGGATTTATTCTCCTAAGTTTCTGCCTAAATGGTTTATGGTCTTCCTTTATGGGAATCCTGTGTTGTATAATGCTGGTGTCATAGGCTTTTAAATCTTCATAGCTCCAGGCAAAAACATCGGAAAATTCTTTGAATAACTCAATGTACTTAAGCTTTTGTTTCGGGGGTAAAGATTTGGACAGTTTAACCATATTAGGTTTCTCTTCAGTTCCTATATTGTATTCCTCTACCTCTTTCCCATGAGCTTCTATCTTGGGCTTCTTAGCTACATCGTCATTGTCAAACAGATCTTCTAAAGGGACGAGACCTCTAGGTAAAACATTGCTCTTTAGTTGCAAAACTTCGGCCACCAGTTCGTCGTCTCCCGACTCTCCTAAATCTACGATATCCTCTGTATCTACTGTATTTACAATATTAACACTATGTACTTCAAATCCATAATTATTTACATTTCCATTTTCATTTTCATTTTCTACATCTATGTTTGTACATTCAAAATCGTTCTTGCATTGCAGAAAATCATCTATCTGATCGTCATTTCCAAACACCTGCCAATACCTGATATTATCGGGCATTGTGGGTCTGCACTTCACTTCAACCGTGTATGGGCGAGTTTGTCGAAAAGGGATCTTGCAGGAAGCAGCAGACGTAGCTAATCCGTCCGCCAGAATATTCTATCCTCTAGGCATGACCCGCAAGTCTACCTCATTAAAACACTTCAAAGCGTCGAGAGCAAAATTCCTGTATGCTCTAAGGCATGGATGTTTAGTAGCATATTCACCTTTAATTTGTTTAATTATTAGTTCAAAGTCACCCCTTACCATTATTTTCTTTGCACCAACCCTTTTCAATAGCTTCAGACCGAGCATTAAAGCTTCGTATTCGGCCACGTTGTTAGTGCAGTGGAAATTTAACTTATAGGAATGATTTTCAGAATACCTATTTCGATGATTATGCAACTAGACTCCAGCTCCTGCTCCTTCTTTACTCACAGCCCCATCGAAATCCATACTCCAGAAATCAGCGGGGAAGTCTTCAGTGATCTCATTTTCCATCTTGGCCGTCTCACCGCTTTCTGGTCCTTCATCTTGACTAGCCCCATCTTCTATCAGCTGAGCATCTGGCTCTTCGGTGTCACCATCATTGTACAAGATGAACGAATCTAAATCTAAATGGGCAGAGTAGAGGGGGTAATTGTGAGGTTTCTCCTGACTGCTGACCATATACTTCATCAGTGTTTCTCTGTATAACCTTCTCTGTTGTTCGAACACAAGGATCATGGCGTAAGACATATCCAGCTGCAAGGTCCCTTTCAATTTAGCTCCCCAAGATCGGGATAACAACATACCATATTTTGGCGGGATGTCGGCAACTACCACGTCCATCACCATGATTTTCGAAGGTATCTGAACCAAGGTTATGAAGAGGTCCTTAATCAGACCAATACATTTGACTTTGCTAGAGTCGAACAAGTGTAAATCTTTGTAAGGCCTTGTGACCTCCAATCCCAGTTTTTCCATTACCGCTTTGGGCATCAGATTATGTGAGGCACCTGAATCCAACATGGAATTATGCAATATCAAATCATGTATGTTCAAACTGATGTAAAAGGGAGCCACATCACCGGTATCGTCTCGACCATCCACCTCAGGTTCGAAAAGGAGTTCGGGGCGATCATCCGCAAGGTTCACAGTGTCAGAATGAGTCACTGACCCAATAGTCAAGGCTTTGGTGCCTATGTCAGGTTCAATGGATAACGCTTTTAGTACCTGTGATCGATAACCGCCTCTGATTATCAACTCTGTCAGTGGGACTGGAATTTTAATTTTTGCTAATTCTGCCTCCAGGCTAAAAGGTGCAGGTGTCCGGGTCTGGCTTGTTGATTCTGGTTGGTCCACTGTATTTTTTCGATTAGAAGTACTAGGCAGATTAACAGGTGAAACTTCGGGCTGTGCCGGTATTTTCAGTATGGTGACGCTTTTCTTCATCGGAGCATCAGTTTTACCTTTCTCATAAGACTTTTCGGCAGTGGTCTTCTCGGGGGTTTTCTCATTCTCGGCTACCCTATGCATTTCGTTCATCTTTTTAAAGGAATTTCCTTCTGTCTTCTTACTTCACAGATTGTGTTGGCGGTGCACTTCCAAAATAGTGTTTTCGTAGGCCCGTTGCCCTGCATCCTCGACCTCCTCACTTACCTTTGTTTGATTTAGTAGGAAGAGTTCTTGTTCTTCTTGAGTAAGGAAAATGGCATCATTATCATGAATGCCCATGAGGTTGATATGAGTGTCCTCCAATTCTTCATTTACTTCCCCCCCATCGTCAGCATAGTTTTCTTGCAAGGGAGGCCTGATCGGTTGATCAGGACCTCTCTGGTCTCTTTGATCTCTTTGATCTCTTTGATCTCTAGGATCTCTTTGCCTGATTTGTGGGGGGTTTCTCCTGAAATTGGGGTTCCGAATCTGAGGAGCCGGTGTGTCGTCTCTCGGAGGATTCCTGTCTGAAATACTCGATCTTTCCAACAATAACGCCAATGATCTGACTACGGTATCTAATTTGGAATCCTGGTTAGACATGGAAGGTTCTTCCTTGATTGTGACTCTCCGTTCCGTCCGTTGACGTGCCCATTTTGCCAACAAATTAGCCTCCACACTAATAGCACTTTTCTGCATGTCTTCAAGGGTGGCGGCATTTCTTTCTCTCAATTGGTAAGACATGTCCGCATCAAATCCGTCAGGGAATTTAATCAATGCCAAACCTTGGGGAGGTTTGATCTCAGTTGGGATTGCATTATATAAATTGTTAAAATGTGTGAAATAATCTTGGACGCTTTCACCTTGATTTCTTTTTATATTCTCGTATTCTGACAGTATCTGGAGAGGGTTTTTCTTTACCTCCCATCTGTCAAGAAAACTTCTCTGGAACGCAACAAGGTCAGGGATTGATGCAGAAGGTAAGGCTTTGAACCATTTCTTGACGTCCCCTGTCAGACTCTGGGCGAATAGTCTCATCTGAACGTCGAATTCGTCGACTTCTTGTAAATACAAGTAGTCATTCATTTTGTCCACATGTTGTTGTGCGCTTAACGTTCCGGTTGCATCGGACTGTGGCAGTCTAGTCTGGTAGTCTTGGGGCATGGCATGCAGAGGTGTAGCCAACACAAAAGGAGCATATCGAGCTGCCATGACGGGTGGAGGAGGTGGAACGGTGGCCCGGGTGGGAGGAGAGGTCGCAACTGAAGACGAGGAAAATGAAGGACTGGGTGGTGCTGAGGTAGTGATTTGTAGCTTAGTCGTAGGAGACAAGACTTCGGGGGTTCGAGGTTGCACCACAATTGGGTCAAAGATGAGCTTGGACACAAAAGTTTCGGATCAGGCTCTAACCAGGTTTCGTTGTGGAAAAATCTCAAGATCAAGGCTTTGTACGTTACCTGGTTCTCCGGAAAAGGAAGGAGATTTGTGAAGGAGGGTATAACTCACTGAACTGGAAGCCAAGGTCTTTCGCTTCAACAATTTCTTGAGATTGTCTATCGCTGTAGAGGGTTCTGGGTCTGGATGAGATCGAGTGTGGACTTTCTTGGGAGCCAGAATTCTTTTTGGGTTTATATATATATGATTTTTTTATTTTACAATAAATGAAAACTAAGGGAAATTTCTAGGCTGACGTCGTCTAGCTTCCAATTGTTCCTGAATAGTTATGTCCCGTTCAATGGCTGCCCACGAACGTTCGAGTTCTTCCCGGTTGTTGGCAGTTTTGAGTATTGTGTCAAAAAGGTTTGACGCAATATGAGTTTGATTCGCTAGTCCGGGCTCGACATTAGGCTGTACTTCTACAGGAACAGTCATAGAAGAACAAAAAGGTTTCAAACAGGTATTCTGAAAATAATATATACAGAGTTTATCAACCTCTAAACATTACTTTCTTCTCGTGGTAGAACTTTCTTTTGGGGAAAGAAGTCGTGAGATTATCAGTCTAGTTCGTCCCCAGTGGAGTCGCCATTTATGTTAGCACTTGATAAATTTCCAAGAGGTTCAGAAAGAAGAAATCTATTAAGGTAACCTTAACCAACCACTTTTAAAGCTGGGATCTAGCCCTTCCAGCTTCAGAGAGGGATCTCTCTATATGATTTAGCTTGGTTTTAATATCAGATATTAGGCTAGTTAAAGGAAATGTTGGTTTTGTTGTAAAGGGTTTTAAAGTTGGTTGAGACAAACTACACATCCATTGGGCTATGGGGTCTGTATTTAATCAAATATAAGATGCGACCAGAAAAGATGAAGAAAACCTTCACAGGGCGAGATAATACATTCACTGGATCTTTATAAATTAAGATGATGGATGGAAGAAAGATAAGAGGAATAACTTCAAATAACAAGCAGTAAAGAATTTCTTAATTGAAGATATTGGAGGAAAACATTTAAATCTTCAGAATCGGAAACAGGGTATCAGTGATAAATCCTGCAACATTACGTTATTCTTAAAGATTAGTTTTAGCAGACAAAATGATAACAGAGAAAGGAAAACATCAGACTTAGAAGATCAACTTCACCAGTGAACATATGCAAGAATCCTATAAATGCCCCTTCTTTATTAATGGTGGATCAAAAATGATACAACTCGATAGCGCTAGGGTGCGTGAATCAACAACCCTCAATACCTCTCAAAATGAAGTATTTGTAATAAAAAATACATACGCTCCTGTCATAACTGATCAGGACGTGCTCATACTATTTTTAGACTAACTAACTTAACTAATCAAAACTGTTTTGATGACTCATTACAACTGTCTGCTGAATTTCTGGGGTAGGCCGTTGGCGAGGTGCCATCGCAACCTCTTCTGACAGGACAGGTGACTGGATGCAACAACTCATTTTCTTAGTCTAGTAGATCGCACAGTTCTTCCCATCTGATGTGACCTGGCACTGTGAATTTAAGAAACCTTCGGTACACTTTGTCCATGTCTGTGTACTTAGCAAATGTAGGCTTGATTACGAAGATGTGCTTAATTTCATGCTGGATACTAATATCCAACTGCAAGACATCCATGAATTCTCTTCCTGTGATGCTTCCCTGTATACCTGCAAACTTATAATTGTCCCTGGACACTTCAGCCAACCTTTTCTTATAATCAGGGAGGGTCATCAACTTGTCGTTAATGACCTTCATACGAGGCAGGCCCTTCTTTTGCAGAGCATCTATCTTTTGGAAAAACTTCTACACTCCTTGATCCATGACTTGGATCTTCTCCTCAAGCTGTAGCAGGAGACCTCTTTTGGTCAGGACTCTTTTCACTTCCAATATGGTTTCTGTCCTGTCTTCAATTTTCCATCCTTCGAGTTCCTCCCGGGTCTTGGAATTTAGGAACCTTATGATTTCATTCTCTTGAGCTGGCATGTCTCCCAGCTCGGCTCTGATTTTATCCACAGCCTGTTTGCTCCTCTCGAGCAACTCGTTTTGTTCAAACATAATTTGAACCATGGGCCAGATTTCATTGATGGACCTGGAAATATCAGTCCACACGATCTCTTTGACCTCAGCCAGAGTTTTTCCTGCCATTGTCTGTTTCTGGAGCTGCTGTAACTCCTTTTTGATTTGCTCATTCACCTGCTTCTCTTTTGACAGACTTGTTTGGAAAGAAGTCTTCAGCTCTTGGAGATTCTCCACCTCTTTCTTAAGCCTGCTGATTTCTGACTCTTGCAGGTTCATTCTCTCCATTGACTTGGCCAGGTCTGTTGCTCCTTCTGGTAGGGGAACTGATGTTGCGGATGGAATGACTGTCACTGTCGTTGTGCTCAATCCTGCAATGGGGATGGCACTCAATGGAATGCCTTCCATTGGATTTTCCTACTCTTTTTCCTTTAACAATATTTCCATCTCGGCCTCCATCTCCTTTAACTGAGCATTCTGCTCAAGGAGTAATCTCAACATCTCATATTTTTCACTTTCCTTTTCAGCTATCTCCTTTGCCTGTGGGTCCTCTGTGGGAGGGAGCTTTATCTGTTTTCTCAATGAGGTGATGTCGACATTTTTCTTTTTAATCATTTCTTCGGCAGCCTTGACGTTCGCCGGGTTGTAGCCAATCTTGACGACCAGTTCTTCCAATGTCTTTATCCTATTGTCTTTCGCGAAGGAAGATATTTTTTCCAGCTTCAGTTGAGTCTGGGCATTGCTCAAAGCTATCCGAAACTTGGATGCAGAAGTTGAAGCGTGGGCCAGAGTGTGGAAAATCATCTCCCCCGTTTGCTTGCGCAGATCCATGTGATCTGTTGGATGCACATCTTTTGTTTGAAATTCAAACGTGGCCCTTTTGTAATCGGACATCACCTTGGGATCCGCCACCTGTGCTTGTAGGAATGCCATATGCATCCTACCCTTTTCTATATAAAATGCTGAAAGGAGTCTATGTTGGGAAGTGGATGACAGCTTCTGGAACTGTGCATAGGTGCTTCTTGTGAGCGTCTGGTTCTTCTTTCTGATCAAGTCATATTTTTCAAAGATGCCCAGCTTGGGCCCAGTCTTTCTTGGGGGAGTGTCCAAGGGAGAATCAGTGGTTTTCAATGCCTTTTTTACTTCCTTAAGATAACTGGAGCCGAAGGGCAGAGTGAATTGCTTGGCCCCAGTGGTGGTCACTGTGGTAGCCACTATGGTAGCTTCCACTGTTGTTCCGGGGGCTGAGACTGTCTTCGGATTCTTGGAGTGAATGTGAAATTCCTCTGAAGACACCTCAGTTACAGGAGGGGATGATTCCTGTTGGGGCCTCTTCTCCTTGAGGACCTGAGGTGTGGTGGCAGGTAGCGCGCTTGTTGAGGGCGCCTGCTGTTCCAAGTCTAACAAAGTATTAGGCAGCCATACTATCTGATTCACAAATTTTTCGATGTCTGGCTTGGGCTCGTGAATATACGGGGTGTTTTTTTTTTTTACCCTCATGTCTGAAATGATCCCATACGGATCATAGTGCTAGATGAAACTCGTAGAGAATTTCATCCTCTTCAAAATTCGATCGGCTTCTTCCCCTGCGCCTTGGCTGTTGGAGATGATAGGACCAATTTGACCCTTGATTCTCAGCTACTGGTTTTTCTTAAGGGAAACAAAGTGAATATCGTCAGAATTCATGATCTGCCTTATATATTCTAGTGCGAAGACCCTTACTGGTACATACTGAGGCAGTTTATAAGGTGCCAATTCGCATCCAAAGATTCTGATTTCTGTGTGATTCTGGCATAAATACCAGTCTCCTGTCTGAACGCTGTCCGAGAGGTGCAGGATTATCTGGACCTCGTCATTAATTCGTGGCTCAGGCATGCCACGCAACATACTTACCACAGGGTGGTAAAACTGGTCAATGAACGCCGTGAAGTCATATTCAACCGAATTGTGTTTTAGAAGAGAATTCCACGCTGTGACTAGATGGGGCTTCCCGTTGGCATCCATCTTCTGCATGGAGAAGTTGAACCTGTCGGCTTGGAAATAGAGGAACATGTAGGCCAGAATGGATGAATACCTAAACATGCCTTTGGTGGTGAAATTGACGAACTGCTCGTGGATATTATTGGCTAGGAAAGTGTTGTAATCGAACTGCGTGGTCAGCTGTTCATCATTTGAGAAGATAGATAGGAAGCCCAGGATGGGCTCGTCCACCCACTGATCAGAATAGTACCCAAGCAGGGCACACAGGGATGAAATAATATGATTCCCTTTGGTGGAAAACATAGACGAGGGGTATGGGGGATTGGTGGATGGGAGTGGAGCTGAAATGGGAAGAAAAAGCTAAAAAATCTGAGCTCTTTGTGGGACGGTCATTTTCTGGTAAAGCTCGGTGAGGATTTCTAAGTTAAAGGGTGATGCAGATTCTACTCAGGTGATTTGTAGCATCTGGTCGATATCTTCAGGGGTGATGAAGAAAAGAGCATCCCTGGATGAAGAAAGGATGGCTTTCTCGTCAGGGACGTAGTGGGCCTGGAATTGGAGGGAAAACTCAGGGAAATTATGGATTTGTGGGAAGAGATACAGAGGTAAATTGGACTCCCAGAGTCCAATTTCGTCGCTCTGGTCCAGGAAAACTTCCTGGAGCCACGACTGGAGATCAGAGAAGTCAAAACCGCATATGGTATCTGCTATTAAGTGGTATTTGTCGACCAGGGGGATTTTATCCAGGTCAACCGGAGGAGGAACGAACGGATTCTCTTCCTCTTCAGCTTGCTTCATCTTAGATACCATTTCGGCAACTGTACCTGCAATAAACAACGTTAGTGGGGTCTACTGGTGGTGGAGGGAAAACGACGGGGAAGCAATGGGAAGACGATAGATATGTTCTCTGGTGCGATGGATGGTTCTGGTGCGAGTGATGAATAACGAGTGAAAGGGGCACAATGACATTTTTATTCAAAACTGGGTCGGTCGAAAGTGGGAAAACGGTCAGCATGACAACGGGCATATTATCCAGTTATTAATGTACAACGGGCCACTTGGGGTGATATGGCAAGTGACGGTCACCAAAGTATACGGACGACTGGCGTGGAGGTTTGTGATTGGGGGTAGAAGTCGCCAAAGGGGGTTGTTCATGAGTGAAGGGTGTTATGGCACTGACAACGTGGACTAAAAGCAGTAACGGGATGGGACTTCGACCCGGGGGCAAGTGGGACAAGTGGGCTTAGTGGGGGATGACGTCCAGGGGCGACGGGGTGTCAGATAGTAGGTGGGGGATGTGACCTCTAGACCATTAGAGCACTGCCACCTGTAACAAGGGGCCCGCAATAAGGAACATTCATTCCGGACCCCCCCCTTTTGGTTAAAAGCATAACTCCCAGGGGGGTCCAGAATCCATTACGAACCATTGATCTGCGCGATTGTTTTATTGTTGTTGAGTTCTGCGTATTTGTTAATATCAATTCCGGACCCCCCCCCC
>ML806538.1:74935-134469 GCA_009831015.1 Picea engelmannii | reverse complement strand
GGGGGGGGGGGGGTCCAGAATTCAATGTGGACCACTGATTTGAGCACTGGATTTAGAGCCGTCCAGATGTGCGCCCGATTTACAACCAATTCCGGACCCCCCCCCTCCATTAAAGGCAGAACGGGCGGGGGGTCTGGAATCCAATGTGAGCCGTGGATTTATGCACCCCGTTCAGAACCGTCCAGATATGCGTAAGTATTACCATCGATTCCGGACCCCCCCCCTGGGTTAAAAGTAGAACACTAAGGGGGGTCTGGAAAGCTCTATGAACCATCGATCTAAGAGATGAGATCTGGACCACTGGAAGGTGACCGAAACATATGTCAGGGGCAGAAAAGTCATGTGTAGGATAACTTAGGATTAGTGCTTTTTCATGGGTTTTTCTTCGATTTTCCTCATACACACCACCAAGGGTACATCATTTCAAGTTCACTCAGGCATTGGAGTCATAGGGAAACCACTTTATCGACCTGGTTTTATTTGGGCGAGGCAAGCAAGGCAGTTAATCTACATTCTAACCTATTTTCACAAGACACATGACCCAGATTAAACAGTTGGGTTAAGATATTATTCTTCCTAAGGGCTATCTGACCAGGATTAGATAGTCTGGTCAGATTTATTCACTAATTCTATCCTAGGGGATATCTGACCAGGGTTAGATGGTCTGATCATATGTATTCACTAGTTTAACCTAGGGGAAATCTGACAAGGATTAGACGGTCTGATCAGATGTATTCACTAGTTTAACCTAGGGGCTATCTGACCAGGATTAGACGGTCTGGTTAGATTTATTCACTAACCTATCAACATTGAAAATTCAAAAGGACTTGATCATGCTTGAAAGGTATGACCAAGTCACTGTTATTGTATGGGGCTTTGTTTCAATTCTTTTGGCCCTATTTTCTTTTCTTTTTCCTTTTTCTTTTTACAAATTATTTGAAGAATGAAATAACATTTGTCCATAAAATCACCAGATAGAGATAATATCCAAGTCATCAACTGATTCCCATAATTTATGGGGTGATAACAGATCCGATGGTTGTCGGTCTCCTCCTACTATGGTTCCTCCTGGACGTGAATCTCCTCAATGGTCCAGATCTCTCTATCTGTCGATCCAACGGCGGTTGTGCTCTCACCAGAGCCTCCTTGGGATTTCGTCCTGCCTTGGGAGAATTTCCAAGGTTCTAAAGGCCTTGACCTTTGCTGTCTTTCTTCTCTGCGAGCTCCTCAGTCCCTGAGTTCGCATGTGCGCATAAAATCTCTATCCTTATGAGCTTTCCTTTCTTTGAATCCTCAAAGGGCTCTTTTGACTCTTGTGCCTCTGCGAAGTCCTCGCGCACCAAGCACTATCTGTCCTGAGCTTCTACGAGTAATCCGACCCCTTGGGGGATTTTGTCTTCTTCTCCCTTAGATGGAGAATGAAATGGATGCCCTCCTGGCTATCCTACACTCCAACAACCCCTAGCTGAGTGCTTCTGGGTATTCAGTAGCTTAGTGAGAATCCCTCAGTGGATTCTTCCTTCAAATGGCATAACTCAAAGAGTTCCCTTCTCCTTTTTCCATCTGCACAATATCTCTATGCCCTCCTGGCAGAGTGTCTTCCTTCAATAGAACGTTCAACATTTCTGGGTCCTGGTGCACCTATGCACTTTCTCAATGCCCTCCTGGCAGATCTCTCATAGAATCCTCAGTGATTTTGTTTCCTTGAACTCACTGCAGATTTCCTTCCTCTTGTGCACTCCTTGCACACACACGCTCAATGCCCACATGGCAGAGCTTCTCAGAACTCCTCAGAGCTTCTGACTTCTATCTTCAAACTCTCAGCAGAGTGCTTCCTTCAGGACCTTGTGCTTACGCTCAATGCCCACCTGACAGAGCTCCACAGAACTTACAGTAAAGTTCTGTCTGCAATTTTGTTCCAGCTACACAGCCTTACCTCCAAGGTATTCAACAACCTTGAGGTCTTCTTCTTCTGAGTTTATGATTTCAGTCCTGTGCCTTAACACGTCTTTTTCTGACTCCTCAGAGTTCAGAAGTGCATTCTTAGTGCACTGGCTCTCCGAACCCTCAGCGTTCTGTCACACCCCCCTGGTATGGAGCCTCAAAGACCTTCAACCTGAAATCACTCCAACTCCTGCAGAATGCACAACTACAATATACATTCACAACATATATATGGAACACACATAGACATGCACATAAGACAGAATAATGCAGGAAAACCTGCTCTGTTATATTAAACAATGGTAAATGCCTGTATTTTACAATGGTGTTCCTCGAGCTCTCTCTGGCTCTCTCATACAACCATCACTCGACTCTTCCAAAATGAGATCTCAAAATCTCTTGTATCTGAGGGGCTCATCGAGCGTTTCCCTCCAGGTCTACCTACCCTATTAAATTACAATAAATGGTTGTCTAGTCCAGCGTATGGATCTAGATCTCAGCCGATCTAGCATTAAATCCGATCCTATCTAACGCCTACACAAAGGCACGGCTTCCATGGCTCACCAGCCTAAGACATTTAATTACATTCAATTCAAATTTGAAATGAGGCTACACCTCCCTTTCAGCATCTGAATGCATGCGCGCTGACGTGGCTGGCTGGATGGATGACTGCGTGGAAATATGCTCCTGCATCATACTCCACAGCTACAAAAATCATGAGCTCCTGCTCATGAGCTTCCCCTCTGAGCTGTTGGAAATCCTCCTGGATCCCAAATCAGTCTTTGGAGCTTCCCATCTGCTCCATTTTGCTACTGTTGCTGCTTCTGCATTTCAGCTGCTAATGCTTTCTTCCTTCTGCCCAGCTGCTCCCCGCTGGTAGTTTCTGCTGATCTCAACATCAGCCTTCTGATGTCCTCTATCACTTCATCCAGCTGCTCCGGTGGCTGGTCTTGTTTTTGCAGTCTCCTCAGCTACAAAAACTTTCTGCAATTGGGCAGATCATCATGATCTCCCATACTTCTTTCTTCATCTTCATCTTCATCTTCATCTGTGGCCTCAAGTTGCCACTCTGCTGCAGACTTCAGCTCTGCAGTCTTTTCCTAACTGACTTGCTGCTCTATCATCCTCTTCTCTGGCAGCTCAAATTCTGTCAGTTCTCTTGCTGGCCCTGGATTGTTCAGCCAATCCTCCAACATTTCTAGCTCCATCTCCCATGGAGTGATAACTCTGCCTGCCTGTTCCTTGGCTTCCTCTACTACTATCTTCAGTGCTTCAGTTCTTTCAGCTTCCTGGCTGAAGTTATTGAGCCATTCCTCAGAATGCTCATTCTCCTTTCCTTCATCCACTTGGGCAGTCTCCAATGTTTGCTCCAATTCCCTTTTGACAATCATCTCCAACTGTGACTGTTCTGCTGTTGCACCATATGCAACACAAATTTCTGCCTCCTCCTGGGAACATGGTAGGAATATTCCAATTCCCCCAATCATCAGAAGAATGCTCATATCTTCCTCCTCTATCAGCTGCATCTGCTGATTTAAATTCATCCCTGAATTTATGAGACCCTCAGACAGTCCCATCTGTTCTGTCAGCTCCTCTGGCTCATCCAAATTCATCTGCTCACCCCTACCCACCTGGCAATATGGAATGTCCCTGTTGCCCTCCTGGAAGACCATGAGATCAATCAATCCCATCTTCATGAGCACTCCTTTCTGAATTTAACTCTCCTCCGAGTCCATGAGACTTTCAGCTAGTCCCAAATTCTCATCTCCTCTCACCTGGCAGTTCATGGAATCAACTAATTCCATCTCTATTTCCTTGCCCTTCTGGAAAATTGGAAACCTTCTGCTGCCCTCTTGGTAATCTTCGAGATCCTCATCTGATCTCCTTTCATTTCCCAGCTGGCAATGTGAAATTCCCTCACTGTCCTCCTGACAGTCCATGAGATCCTCAACTGATCTCAACTTGTTTCCCTTCTGGAAAACTGGAACTTCTACATTTTTTCCCATATGGCAGTCCTTGAGATCATCAGTCGATCTCATATCTGTTCCCTTGCCCATCTGGCAATTTGGAAACCTCCCTCTTCCCTCCTGGCAGTCTATGAGATCCTCAGACGATCCCAATTTATCTTCTTCACCATCCCAATCATCGAGACTTTTCCCAGTCTCTGGCCAATAGTGATCAATCATCTCTTCCTCTGTGGCCTTGAGGTTTTCATCATACCTGAACCATTTTCTCAACAACCTACACTGTCTCATGACCATCAACTGCTTGACTGGCCAAATTTCCTTTGGATTATGCATGGGCCATTCATACACCCATCTCAGCTGCTTATTCTGTCACATCTTCATTTCGAGCTCCTCCATCTCTCGCTTTATGTCAGCGAGCTCTTTATCCATTTCTGCTTCCTCTGCAAGCTTTTCTGCCCTGCTCATCTTTCTCCCAGTGTGCCTATGGTCTTCAGTAACCATGGTTTTGTGTCTATCTGTCTCCCTGACAGATCTATTGCTGTCATTCCGCATCTCTGACAGGAATTAGCCAGCTTCATCCTCTTACAGTCCTGTTGACTATCTCCTTGATCGTTGCCTACCTGCAAACAATCATTACAGAGTCCTCTAGCGCTCTGTCTTCTTCCTGCTCCTCTATCTGCAATATACAAATAGATTCCCACTCTGATACCACTTTGTGTGTATCAGAGTGATTCTTTCCTTCCTCGCTCCTCTTGCCTGAAATATATAGACAAGAAATCTGCTCTGATACCACCTGATGCAGAGAGGTCTCTCCTATGGACCCGCAGGGTCTCTTTCCCTGACCTCCTGCTCACAGGATCGATTAAATTCCCCTTCTGTTGAACCGAAGCAGTTCTTTAGATTCCTGAGTGGAATCTCTGTGCAATACTCGTTCCACAGGTCCTTATTTCCACCCCTCGGCCTTTTGCACTTTACCGAGGTTATCCCCGACTCAAGTATTGGAGTTCGGGGTTTCGCGGTTCCTGCTGTCGAGAGTCACAGTCCTCTCGAATCCATGATTTGCGATGAGCTCCTTTCACGCGTGAGCCCTCCTGAGCTTAGCTCCAGTCGCCTATGACCACGCCTCTGCGACCGTGGTCTTACCTACCTCGCGACCTCGCAACTCACTATACCAAGCTCTTAATTTTCCAACTCTCGACACCCGATGTGCTGAAGTGCCGAGGCGCACGCGAGTTGACTTTTCAACGACCTCTATCTCACTGAGACTTCGCACCTCGCAGGATCGTGAATCCTGACGCCAATATTTCAGGACTTCTCGCTGCGAGATCCCGATGTCTTCGTGCCACCTGTATTCCACTTGCCAGCTTGCTATGGCCACCTGTCCTCCAACGGTCGGAATCTCGCTCCTCGCGACCTCACAATCCCTGTGACCAAACTCTTGAGCCTTTTCTCCCGAGGCTCTGATGCACGATATCGCGTGCGGATCCAATAGTCCTCCATGATCCAGATCCAACGGCTGTCACCTTATCGCTCCCCGCGTCCTCACGACTTGGAGTACCCAATGTTTGGGCTCTAACCCTTCGAACCTCCGAGTTCGCGAGATCTCTTGATCTCTGTCACCTGTCCTCTCAGATGGACGACTCACAGCCTTCTCCCCACTTTGTCACCTCGCGACCTCTCCCCTCGCGACTCTTGACGCTAAGCTCTCAGCCCTTCCACTTACGAGCTCCCGAGATGCGAGGTGCCACCTGTCTGCCTGCCAATTCCTGTGGCACCACGCCGTTCTCGAATGCCGATATACCGATGTGACGTCAGCTAGGCCCCACAACACGGAACTCTCACCTCCTCGCCACTCATGAAGTTGAATGACTTCCTCTTCCGACCTCTAGTGCCCGAGTTCCCGATGTGGGTAATCTCGTGACACGCGTCCGCTTCCAAACGAACGGCCCAGATTCCGTCGATATTTCGTTACTTGCACTGCCCCAACTCACACGACCTCGAGAACTCCGATTTCTCGATGATCGATATCCTGATGCCTATTGGGAATTCTCTCCTCCTTCTCACGATGCTTATCCTTTGTGCACCCTTTGCAGATCTGATGGCTGACGGGATCCTGCACCGATCCAACAACTCTAACCTATTCTCCCCATGCACTCCTCCTTCTGGGGATAAACATGGCGCTACTCCTCTCGATCCAATGGCTGTCGAGTTTCCAGTCTGAGATCTGACGGCTGTTAGTCTCCTCCTGCTATGGTTCCTCCTGGACATGAATCTCCTCAACGGTCCAGATCTCTCTATCTTCCAATCCAACGGCGGATGTGCTCTCACCAGAGCCTCATTGTGCTTTCGTCCTGCCTTGGGAGAGATTCCAAGGTTCTAAAGGCCTCGACCTTTGCTATCTTTCTTCTCTTCAAGCTCCTCAGTCCCTGAGTTCACCTGTGCGCATAAAAGTGCTATCCTTCTGACCTTTCCTTTCTTTGAATCCTCAAAGGACTCTTTTGACTCTTGTGCCTCTGCGAAGTCCTCGCGCACCAAGCGATATCTGTCCTGAGCTTCTACAAGTACTCAGACCCCTTGGGGGATTTTGTCTTCTTCTCGCTCAGATGGAGAATGAAATGGCTGCCCTCCTGGCTATCCTACACTCCAGAAACCCCTGGCTGAGTGCTTCTGGGTATTCAGTAACCCAGTGAGAATCCCTCAGTGGATTCTTCCTTCAAATGACAGAACTCAAAGAGTTCCCTTCTCCTTGTGCCATCTGCACAATATCTCTATGCCCTCCTGGCAGAGTGTCTTCCTTCAACAGAACATTCAACAGTTCTAGGTCATGGTGCACCTATGCACTTGCTCAATACCCTCATGGGAAAGCGATCACAGAATCCTCAGTGATTCTGTTTCCTTGAACTCACGACAGAGTTCCTTCCTCTTGTGCACTCCTTGCACACACATGCTCAATTCCCACTTGGTAGAGATTCTCAAAACTCATGAGAGCTTCTGACTTCTATCTTCAAACTCTCAACAAAGTGCTTCCTTCATCACCTTGTGCTTATGCTCAATGCCCACCTGGAAGAGCTCCACAGAACTTACAGTAAAGTTCTGTCTGCAACTGTGTTCCAGCTACACAGCCTTACCTCCAAGGTATTCAACAACCTTGAGGTATTCTTCTTCTGAGTTTATGATTTCAGTCCTGTGCCTCAGCACGTCTTTGTCTGACTCCTCAGAGTTCAAAACTGTATCCTCAGTGCACCGTCTCTTAGAACCCTCAGCGTTTTGTCACACCCCCCTGGTATGGAGCCTCAAAGACCTTCAACCTGAAATCACTCCAACTCCTGCAGAATGCAAAACTATAGTATACATTCACAACATATATATCGAACACACATAGACATGCACATAAGAAAGAATAATGCAGGAAAAACTACTCTGTTATATTAAACAATGGTAAATGCCTGTATTTTACAATGGTGTTCCTCGAGCTCTCTCTGGCTCTCTCATACAACCATCACTCGACTCTTCCAAAATGAGATCTCAAAATCTCTTTTACTTGAGGGGCTCATCAAGCGCTTCCCTCTAGGTCTACCTACCCTATTAAATTACAATCAATGGATATCTAGTCTAGCATATGGATCTAGATCTCAGCCGATCTAGCATTAAAGACGATCCTATCTAACGCTTGCACAAAGGCACAAATTCCATGGCTCACCAGCCTAAGACATTTAATTACATTCAATTCGAATTTGAAATGAAGCTACGCCTCCCTTTCAGCCTCTGAATGCATGTGCGCTGACGTGGCTGGCTGGCTGGCTGACTACGTGGAAAGATGCTCCTGCATCATACTCCATAGCTGCAAAAAATCATGAGCTCCTTCTCATGAGATTCCCCTCTGAGATGTTGGAAATCCTCCTGGATCCCAAATCAGTCTTTGGAGCTTCCCATCTGCTCCATTCTGCTGCTGCTGCTACTTCTGCATTTCTGCTACTGCTACTTTCTTCCTTCTGCCTAGCTGCTCCCCACTGGCAATTTCTGTTGATCTCAACATCAACCTTCTGATGTCCTCTATCACTTCATCCAACTGCTCCAGTGGCTGGTCTTGTTGTTGCAGTCTCCTCAGTTGCAAAAAATTTCTGCGATTGGGCAGATCATCATGATCTCCCATACTTCTTTCTTCATCTTCATCTTCATCTTCATTTGTGGCCTCAAGTTGCCACTCTGCTGCAGACTTCAGCTCCGCAGTCTTTTCCTGACTGACTTGCTACTCTGTCATCATCTTCTCTGACAGCTCAAATTTTTTCAGTTCTCTTGCTGGCCCTGGATTGTTCAGCCAATCCTCCAACATTTCTAGCTCCATCTCCCATGGAGTGATAACTCTGTCTGCTTGTTCCTTGGCTTCCTCTGCTGCTAGCTTCAGTGCTTCAGTTATTTTAGCTTCTTGGGTAAAGTTATTGAGCCATTCCTCAGAATGCTCATTCTCCTTTCCTTCATCCGCTTGGGCAGTCTCCAATGTTTTCTCCAATTCCCTTTTGACAGTCATCTCCAACTGTGACTATTCTGCTGTTGCATCATATAAAACAGAAATTTCTGCCTCCTCCTGGGCACATGGTATGAATATTCCAATTCCCCAAATCATCAGAATATCTCTCATATATTCCTCCTCTGTCAGTTGCATCTGCTGATTTAAATTCATCCCTTAATTTATGAGACCCTCAAACAGTCCCATCTGTTCTGTCAGGTCCTCTGGCTGATCCAAATTCATCTGCTCACCCCTGCCCACCTGGCAATATGTAATGTCCCTGCTACCTTCTTGGAAGACCATGAGATCAACCAATCCCATCTTCATCATCACTCCTTTATGAATTGAACTCTCCTCCGAGTCCATGAGACTTTCAGTTAGTCCCAAATTCTCATCTCTGCTCAACTGGCAGTTCATGGAATCAACTAATTCCATCTCTGTTTCCTTGCCCTTCTGGAAAACTAGAAACCTTCTGTTTCCCTCTTGGCAGTCTTCGAGATCCTCATATGATCTCCGTTCATTGCCCAGCTGGCAATGTGAAATTCCCTCACTGTCCTCCTGACAGTCCATGATATCCTCAACTGATCTCAACTTGTTTCCCTTCTGGCAAATTGGAACTTCTACTTTTCTACCCATCTGGCAATCCTTGAGATCATCAGTCGATCTCATCTTTGTTCCCTTGCCCATATGGAAATTTGGAAACCTTCCTCTGCCCTCCTGGTAGTCTATGAGATCCTCAGACGATCCCAATTTATCTTCTTCACCATCCCAATCATCGAGACTTTTCCCAGTCTCTGGCCAACAGTGATCAATCATCTCTTCCTCTGTGGCCTTGAGGTTTTCAGCATACCTCAACCATTTTCTCAACAGCGTACGCTGTCTCATGACCATCAACTGCTTGACCAACCAACTTGTGTTCGACTTCTGCATGGGCCATTCATACACCCATCTCGGCTTCTTATTCTGCCACATCTTCATTTCGAGCTCCTCCATCTCTCGCTTTATGTCAGCAAGATCTTTATCCATTTCTGCTTCCTCTGCAAGCTTTTCTGCCTTGCTCTTCTTTCTCCCAGTGTGCCTATGGTATTCAGTAACCATGGTGTTGTGTCTATCTGTCTCCCTGACAGATCTGATGCTGTCATTCCACATCTCTGACAGGCATTTTCCAGCTTCATCCTCTTACAGTCCTGCTGACTGTCTCCTTGATCGTTGCCTACCTGCAAACAATCATTACAGAGTCCTCCAACGCTCTGTCTTCTTCCTGCTACTTTTTCTGCAATATACAAACATATTCCCTCTCTAATACCACTTTGTGTGTATCAGAGTGCTTCTTTCCTTCCTCGCTCCTCTTTCCTGAAATATACAGACAAGAAATCTTCTCTAATACCACCTGACGCAGAGAGGTCTCTCCTATGGCCCTGCAGGGTCTCTTTCCCTGACCTCCTGCTCACAGGATCAATTAAATTCCCCTTCTGTTGAACCGAAGTGGTTCTTTAGATTCCTGAGTGGAATCTCTGTGAAATACCCGTTCCACAGGTCCTTATTTCCACCCCTCGGCCTTTTTCACTTTACCGAGGTTATCCCCGACTCAAGTATCGGAGTTCGGGGTTTTGCGATTCCCGCTGTCGAGAGTCACAATCCTCTCGAATACCTGATTTGCAATGAGCTCCTTTCACACGTGAGCCCTCCTTAGCTTAGCTCCAGTCACCTACGACCACGCCTCCGCGACCGTGGTCTTACCTCCCTCGCGACCTCGCAACTCGCTATACCAAGCTCTTAATTTTCTAATTCTCGACACCCGATGTGTCGAAGTGCCGAGGCGCACGTGAGTTGACTTTTCAACGACCTCTATCTCGCTGAGACTTCACACCTCGCAGGATCGTGAATCCTGACGCAAATGTTTTGGGACTTCTCGCGGCGAGATCCCGAGGTCTTCATGCCACCTGTATTCCACTTGCCGGCTTGCTATGGACACCTGTCCTCCAACGATCGAAATCTCGCTCCTCGCGACCTCGCAATCCCCATGACCAAACTCTCAATCCTTTTCTCCCAAGGCTCTGATGCACGATCTTGCGTGCGGATCCAACGGTCCTCCATGATCCAGATCCAATGGTTGTCACCTTCTCACTCCCTGCATCCTCGGGACTTGGAGTACCCAATGTTTGGGATCTAACCCTGCGAACCTCCGAGTTCACGAGATCTCTTGATCTCTGCCACCTGTCCTCTCAGATGGACGACTCACAGCCTTCTCTCCACTTCGTCACCTCGCGACCTTGCGCCTCGCGACTCTCGACGCTAAGCTCTCAAACCTTCCACTTACGAGCTCCCGAGATGTAAGGTGCCACCTGTCCGCTTGCCAATTCCTGTGGCCCCACGCCGTTCTCGAATGCCGATATCCGGATGTGACATCAGCTAGGCCCCACAACATGGAACTCTCGCCTCCTCGCCACTCGTGAAGTTGAATGACTTCCTCTTCGGACCTCCAGTGCCTGACTTCCCGATGTGGGTAATCTCGTGACACACGTAAGCTTCCAAACAAACGACCCAGATTTCATTGGGATTTCGCTACTTGCACTGCCCCAACTCACACGACCTTGAGAACTCCGATTTCCCGATGGTCTATATACCGATGCCTGTCGGGACTTCTCTCCTCCTTCTCACGAGGCTTATCCTCTGTGCACCCTTTACAGATCCGATGGCTGACGGGATCCTATACCGATCTAACGGCTCTGACCTGTTCTCCCCATGCACTCCTCCTTCTGGGGATAAACATGGCGCTACTCCTCCCGATCCAACGACTGTCAGGTTTCCAGTCTAAGATCCGACGGCTGTCGGTCTCCTCCTGCTATTCTTCCTCCTGGACGTGAATCTCCTCAACGGTCCAGATATCTCTATCTACCGATCCAACAGCGGCTGTTCTCTCACCAGAGCCTCCTTGTTCTTTCATCCTGCCTTGGGAGAATTTCCAAGGTTCTAAAGTCCTTGACCTTTGCTGTCTTTCTTCTCTGTGAGCTCCTCAGTCTCTGAGTTCGCCTGTGCACATAAAAGTGCTATCCTTCTGAGATTTCCTTTCTTTGAATCCTCAAAGGACTCTTTTGACTCCTGTGCCTCTGCGAAGTCCTCGCGCACCAAGCGCTATCTGTCCTGAGCTTATATGAGTACTCAGACCCCTTGAGGGATTTTGTCTTCTTCTCCCTCAGATGGAGAATGAAATGGATGCCCTCCTGGCTATCCTACACTCCAGCAACCCCTGGCTGAGTGCTTCTGGGTATTCAGTAACCCAGTGAGAATCCCTCAGTGGATTCTTCCTTCAAATGGCAGAACTCAAAGAGTTCCCTTCTCCTTGTGCCGTCTGCAAAATATCTCTATGCCCTCCTAGCAGAGTGTCTTCCTTCCATAGAACGTTCAGTAGTTATGGGTCCTAGTGCACCTATGCACTTGCTCAATGCCCTCCTGACAGAGCTCTCACAGAATCCTCAGTGATTCTGTTTCCGTGAACTCACGACAGAGTTCCTTCCTCTTGTTCACTCCTTGCACACACGCGCTCAATGCCCACCTGACAGAGCTTCTCAGAACTCCTCAGAGCTTCTGACTTCTATCTTCAAATTCTTAGCAGAGTGCTTCCTTCAGCACCTTGTGCTTACGCTCAATGCCCACCTGACAGAGCTCCACATAACTTACATTAAAGTTCTGTCTGCAACTGTGTTCCATCTACACAGCCTTACCTCCAAGGTATTCAACAACCTTAAGGTATTCTTCTTCTGAGTTTATGATTTCAGTCCTGTGCCTCAGCACGTCTTTGTCTTACTCCTTAGAGTTCAGAAGTGCATCCTCAGTGCACCATCTCTCAGAACCCTCAGCATTCTGTCACACCCCCCTGCTATGGAGTCTCAAAGACCTTCAACCTGAAATCACTCCAACTCCAGCAGAATTCACAACTACAGTATACATTCAAAACATATATATGGAACACACACAGACATGCACAGAAGAAAAAATAATGCAGGAAAAACTGCTATGTTATATTAAACAATGGTAAATGCCTGTATTTTACAATGGTGTTCCTTGAGCTCTCTCTGGCTCTCTCATACAACCATCACTCGACTCTTCCAAAATGAGATCTCAAAATATCTTTTATCTGAGGGGCTCATCGAGCGCTTCCCTCCAGGTCTACCTACCCTATTAAATTACAATCAATGGCTTTCTAGTACAGCGTATGGATCTAGATCTCAGCCGATCTAGCATTAAAGTCAATCCTATCTAACGCTTTCAAAAAAGCACGGCTTCCATGGCTCACTAGCCTAATACATTTAATTACATTCAATTCGAATTTGAAATGAGGCTACGCCTCCCTTTCAGCATCTGAATGCATGCGCGCTGACGTGGCTGGCTGGTTGGATGACTGCGTGGAAAGATGCTCCTGCATCATCTTGTCACTTTGTGGTCTGAGGTGGGATTTGTTAAGCACATGGACTACTATGTGTATTGCTTCTACCCAATAGGTTTGACCAATGTTCTTCTCATTCATCATTGACCTGGCCATTTCCTACACTGTTCTATTTTGCCTCTCAACAACTCCATTTTGTTGTGGAGTTCTTAGGATTGTGTATTCTCTCTTGATCCCATGTTCATCGCAAAATTCCTTGAAGTCTCTTGACATAAAATCTCCTCCCCAATTTTATCTTACTTCCTTTAACCTCTTTCCTGTTTGAGTCTCTGTTAAAGCCTTAAACATTTTAAATTTCTCAAATGCTTTAGCTTTTTCTTTGAGAAAGGCAACCCAAGTAAGTCTAGAGTAATCATCGATAATTAGCATGAAGTAGTTTTCTTTCCCTGTGCCTTATAGTCTTGATGGTCCACATAAATCCATATGAATTAGTTGGAGTGGTTTCTCTGTTGAAGTAAATCTCTTGGACTTAAACTGTGTCCTTTTTTGCTTCCCTACTTGACAGGGTTTACACATTGAATCTTGGGTCTTTGATATTATCGAAAGATCTTTTACTGCCTCGAGGTTTTTGAGTTTGATTAAGTGGTCAAATTTTATATGTCCAAGTCTCCTATGCCATAACCATATTTCATCATGTTTTCTTAGATGACATTCTTCTCTATTTTCTTTCAGCACATATACATTATTTTATGTCCTTATGCCTTTGGGCACCACTTGTCCTGAGTTTACAGACTTTATCTTGCAGTCCTTAGACGTGAAAAATACTTCGCATCCTCTGTCACACATTTGACTTACACTGAGCATATTATGTTTCAACCCATCCACAAGTAGAACATCTTAGGATTTTCCTTTTCCATTACTTAAGCTCACCATTCCTTTGCCCTTTATTTTCCCTGGAGCATCATTTCCAAAGGTTATGTTTCCTAATTTGCTTTCACTTAGAGATAGAAACTTGCCTTTGTCTCTCGTGATGTGTTTGGAGCATCCACTGTCTATATACCAAGGATTTGTTTTTCTTTGAGCGGACAACACTAATCCACACTTGTCACTTTCCTTCTTCTTCCAAAGCTTGACATTTTCAGCAGGGGATTTCGAATCTGGTTCATATTCCCTTAAACGATAGTCAATATATTTGTGTCCATAGTTATGACAGATGTAGCATTCAATCTCATTGTTCAAAAGGTCAAACTTATTGGTGCAACGTTGTCTACTCATTGACTGTTGATTATTTATTGACCTCTTTATTTGCATGTCTCTGGACTTAATTTGGTAATTGGCAATCAGTGAAGGTTTGTTACTTGGCTACATCATCCTTTGTTGTGGAAAGTATTTATTCCTTTGAAATATTAATTTCTCATGTCTAAGTCTTAAGGAACAATTTACAACTTTGTGACCAAAGTTAGCACAGTAGAAACAATAGCCATAGAAAAATTATTTGTACCTAGAAAATGGTTTATTTTTTGAGCAAATCGATTTCTTCCAGGATGATGACGTCTTTCAGCAGTGAGCGCATTACTTCTTTGTTATACAGATTCAGATTTGGCATATTTTACCTTACTCGACCTGGGCAGTTGATTGTCTTCCTTTGTTTTTGCAGGTTTGTTATTGTCATTGGTTGTACTTTTGACAAACTTGATGGGTTCTTCATTTCTTGGCTTACCACTGCTTGATCCCTCTTCATAACCCAAGCCAGTTTTCATCTTTGGATTCCTTTACTGATTCAGAATGGTGGCCAATCCTTCTAAGGCTTTGATACTTGATAGATTATGATTATACAAGGCTTGAAACTTCTCCATTTCTTTCCTCGTTTTCACTACTTCTTGTTCTAATTCTCCACATCTTGCCTTCTTTTCTGATAGATGCTATTTCAGAATCTCTTCGATTTTATTTTCCTCTTCCAATTCTACTTTTAGTAGGACAAGGTCTTCATCAGGTCCTTTACTGTCTTTCTTGAACTGTATCAACAATTGTCTTTGCTTTCTGTTCTTGATTCTTAGCCTGCCAATCTCTTCCAGTGCACTGATAAGTTCTCCTTCCATGTCAACCACAACTTCTTCTTCATTAACACCACTCCCTATGTTTTTATTGTCATAGTCCTCTCTGTCCATAAGTATGAAGTCATTTAGTTTATCTTCAATAGATGAATCATTGTCTTCATCATCTGAAGGATCATCATCATTGTTTACGCAAAGATTTTTCTTCTTAAAGTTATTCTCTTTAAATAAATTTTCGTGTTTGTATTTCTCCTCATCATCACAAGTCTAATCCTTTCCTTTGTGGGGACATTTATTTGCAAAATCACCTATCCTACCATAGTTGAAGCATTTGAAAGGCAGTTTACCTTTGTATTTTCCCGATCCCTTCTTCAGTCTCTTCACAAATTTTGCTTCAATTTCATCGGGCTCAGAATCCTCATTCTCGTCTGCTTTAAATGATGCTTCTCTGGAGGTATGTTTATCTTTAACTATTCTCATTTCATATGCAGTCAATGTTCCTAGCAGTTGATCAAATTCCAAGGTTTTTAGATCATTAAGTTCTTCTATAGCAGAGACCTTCGGGTTGAACCTATCTGGGAGAGTTCTCAAGATTTTCTGAACTAAAGAAGGTTCATCAATTGTTTCACTAAGTGCCTTCATTGGATTTACCATTTCTTCTACTCTCAGAAAGTATTTTCCAATAGTTTCATCTTCCTTCATCTTCAATTGTTCAAACTGTATTCTGTAGGTTTGAAGCTTTGCATCCTTTACCTTCTCATTACCCTCATAGATTCTTATGATCTTGTCCCACATTTCTTTGGTAGTTCCTAGGTGCATAACTTTTACGAATTCTGCTTCTGCAAGCCCACTCAAGATAGCATTTATAGCCTTAATGTCGAAGCTAACTTCTAGTTTGTCATCCTTATTAGCTAGCACAAATGGCTTTAAGTAACCAATATCTACCACATCCTAGACATTTGCACCTAACAACATTATGTAGGTTCTCATTCTAACTTCCAGAAGGCAAAGTTTGTTCCATTGAACATAGGAGCTTTATTGGTTGAATTTATTTCATGGCTTGACATGTTTAAGCTCTAGTATCTACCCTTAGACAAAAGGGGCTGGCTCTAATACCAATTGTTGGACAACTGAGAGGGGGGGGTGAATCAGTTGTTACCATGATTAAACAATTATGATTCTTTTAAAATATTTACAAGGCACTCAATGATGATCATAATAAAGCAGGGAAATAAACAATGGCACATTTAGCATTAGTCACATATATGAGAAACACAGAGACAAATATTTCCCAAGGAAACCCATACNTTAAACAATTATGATTCTTTTAAAATATTTACAAGGCACTCAATGATGATCATAATAAAGCAGGGAAATAAACAATGGCACATTTAGCATTAGTCACATATATGAGAAACACAGAGACAAATATTTCCCAAGGAAACCCATACATAGTAAAAACCTTTTCTTCTTTATATGATAAGTATTATTTACATTCTTTACATTATCATACATATGAGCACCAACTCATTGTGAGGCTACAACCTCTGTTTTGAAAGATGCAACTTGCTGAGAGCACCAACTCTCTGTTTTCTCTAGCACCCACTAGAAGGAAGCACTAACTCCCTGGTTTCTCTAGCACCAACTAGAAGGAAGCTACAACTCCCTGGTTTCTCTAGCACCAACTAGAAGGAAGCTACAACTCCTTGTGTTCAAGCACCCACTTGAACCTCTAAGGACAACAATCCTCCTTAGCACCTCCCTACCACCCTATTTTATAAATCTTTTCTACTGAAACTCATTACAGTGATATAATGTTCAACAATGGCTTACCAGACTCATCACTGTTCTATTGCATTTCATTGCTTTGTCTGCCTCATTGCCTTCCTTCACACATGACTTTCGTTGTCTATTCTTCTGCCTTTTATGCTCTATGCGCCATGTCCATTCACTGCACAGTTCATCTTCTATTCAATTCAATTGCTGCACTCCCCTCCTTCTTCACACATGAATCACCTTCAACAATGACAATCACAACTACACCAACAACAACAATAGCCCATCTCTTCTCTGTACCATGTACTTATAGATTCTATGAAACGTGTGCATGGAATATTATCCATCCCTTTCCATGCTCACACCACACCAATTTCCTCCACAACTCGAGTTCTCTGTCTGATCATCATCATGACTCTTCATATTCTCTATCTATTTTTCCACTCGTTCAGCATCACTGTATGTTATGCTGAGATTCCTCAGCCTCTATGGCAATTGAGACTCTTCGTCTTCTCTGTGATAGTCGAGCTCACCTTCTCTGTTCCAGTTACAGGCTTCAATGCTCTTCCATCTGTCAATCGCTTGTATCAATAATCCTCAATCCACTAGAAGATGCCTTGAGATTCTTCATCTTCTTTTTCGATCACACTCAGTCCTCTTCGAGTCCTCTGGTAGAGATCATCATTTGTTTTAGCTGTTACACTGAGAAGCACAAAAGTAGCCCTTCGATCTTGTTCAACTTCACCTGAACCATTGGATTAAGAATAAAGAATCTTGTGCCTGTTTCACCATTTCGTAATTTGACATTTCAGGATCCCTGTGGTGAAGATTAGCACCTCTACCTTCTTCCTCCATCTTCCATCGATGTGCCCAATGGTTGTGACCACGTGCTTATGCATAAAGCGCTTTCGCGATTTTTCATTTCGTGAATCTCGAGATGAGGCATCTCGACTGTCCAGGTCGTGATCCCCGAAACCTCGAAATGGAGCTTATCTGAACTCAATCCTTCCCTTATTGTGACCACCGACGGTGACCATAGGTTGTGCCAAAAGGTGCTTGATATTTTGCGAGTTTCCACAACATGATCCATTGAATCCAAGTCAGCGAAATTCTAATCTCTTGCCACTTGTCCTATGATTTGACGGTTCAGATCTGATCTTAATTCAACAACTCAGATCATATCGCAATTTCACAATTCACAATTTCGGCGCTCGTGTGGTTATGTTTCTTGTCTCTCCAAGTTGTGATTTTCAAAACTCTCAAATGGAGTCGGATCAATGGTCCAGAACACACATTGATCTGACAACTACGATTAAATTGCGATTTCTCATATCGTTGTTCCTAAGATGGAGGTTCTCGTCACTCCAAGTCGCGATAGGAGAAGCTCCGAGATGGAGCTCAGATCAACGGTCCATGTTCTTAGTGATCCGACGATCCTGATCTTTTCACGATCTCGCATCTTGCTATTCCTTAGATTTATATTCTCATGACTCCAAGTCGTGATAGGTGAGACTCCGAGATGGAGCTCAGATCAACGGTCCTCATTCTTGGTGATTTGTCAGTCCTGATCTTTTCATGATCTCGCATCTCACTGATCCTTAGATGGAGATTCGCATCACTCCAAGTCACGATAGGTGAGACTCTGAGATGGATCTCAGATCAACATTCCTCATTCTTGGTGATCTGATGGTCCTGATCTTTTTGTGATCTCACATGTCGTTGATCCTTAGATGGAGATTCTCATCACTCCAAGTCGCGATTCGCAAAACTCCGAAATGGAGTATTTGACTAGCTCTGATCTTTCACCACATGTCCTCTTGATCCAATGGTCCATGACTGTCCATTCTGACGTAGTCTGGCATAGTCACCTCCTGGATCTGATGGACCAGATCACACCTTGATCCAATGGCTAGGATCATTTCACCAATTCGCATTTCGCCACTTCTGTGGTGAAGTGTTTCAACGATTCAACTACACTTCGCGATTTCTCCACTTCGGTGGTGAAGTGTTTCGACACTTCAACTCCTGGTATTTGAAATTCTAAAATGGAGTTTACTCTTCCATTATCACTGCGCTGCTAATCATGCTGATATTTTCCATCATTGTTCTTTCCATCAATGACAAGCTTACTCCCAACTGTAAACCTTCCAACACGTTCCCCATTCCACTACCTAATATTCCTATTCCTTTCTTCACCTCAGTTAATATGATATCAACCATTGTTGGTGAAATCCCTAAATCTTATGACCCTTGTGTAGTACCTGGATCTGATGATTGTCTTCGTTACGGTGACATAATGCCTTTAATTCTGATAGAATTGGCTTACCAAGCTATTCAATCGACAACTCCTTCTCCTCATTATCTCTTAGATACATCTCCAGATCCATTTCACGTAGTTTTTCCCATCGATGAAATGGTCATGAAAATCATGTATATGGAAGATACCCCATGGGACGATGGGCATCATCGCTCTATTCTCTTCCTAGAACCCGATACCATCGAGAGTTATCAATGAATTTCAAATCCATCTATTGTTGTTACCTTTTCCCATGTTCCTAAACCAAAACATGATGTTTTGTATGAAGGGAACTTGGGTAACATTTCACCCACCATACCTTTAGATATTTTGATTAAACTCGAAGTCATGGAAAATGTTCACAATGGTGCCTCATGTTTTGTCGATGAGGTCCAAATTTATAAATCTCTTTTCCAAGAATTCCGTGACGTTTTTTCCTGGAGTTACGAATATATGTTGGACATTGATCCAGATATTGTTGTACATGATATTAAGACTTACCCAGATGCTAAACATGTTTGACGAAGACTTTTCCCAGTACTTCCATGCAAAGTTGTTTCTATTAAACTTGAAGTTGAAAAAATTCTTAAAGTTGGTTTTGTTTATCCTGTGGCTTTTACTGATTGGGTATCTAATTTGGTTCCGGTTACGAAGAAACAAGGCATGATCCATGTTTGTTTAGATTATAGGGATATCAACAAGTCTTGTCCCAAGGACAATTATCCAACCCCTTTCATTGATTAGATCAATGACGACTGTTCCAGGAGTGAAATGTTCTCTTTAATGGATGGTTTCTATGGATATAATCAAATCAATATTTTACTTGTAGATCAACATAAGACTACTTTTATCTTCCCTTGGGGAACCTTCGCATACCATAAACTACCTTTTGGTCTCAAGAATGTTGGTGCGACTTTTCAGCATACTATGTCTTATGTTCTTCATGATACTAAGAAAATTGAACAATTACCTATAAGATTTACCTACACATTCCTTGCGTCGCCAAGATCACCCAACACATTTACGAGCCAATTTCCTACACTGCCGCTATTATCGCATATGATTGAATCCACATAAATGCATTTTTTTTGTGGAGTCTGGATGACTTCTTGGTTTTATCGTTTATACACATGGGATTACGGTGGACCCTCGGAAGGTTGAAGCTAATCTCAATATTCCTCCTCCTTCTACATTGCACCAACTCCAAATCTTGCAAGGGAAGGAAACATTTTTATGTCGATTTATCCCCAACTATGCTAAATTAATGAAAGTTTTTATTCTACTGCTTAAAAAGGGTCATGATTTTGTATGGGATGACACTGCCAAGAAATCCTTTGAAGCTTTAAAACTTTATTTAACCCGTACACCACTCTTATTTCCACCTGATTATAGTTGATATTATTTCTTGTACTTAGCTTCCTCGAAATCTACCATCGCTATGGTTCTAGTCCAAGTGGATTATTTTCACAATGAACATGTCATATAATATTTGAGGCAGAGTCTCATGACCACTGAAACCAAATATTTGCATGTGGAGAAACTGGCCTTGGCAGTTGTTCAAGTTGTTCAATGTTTTCTTCATTATGTCTTATTATGTAGAACCAATGTCATTTCTGATTGCAACCCTATGAAACATCCTTAATCGACAATTTCTGGGGGGGACATACTCCAAATGGATAGTTATTCTCTAGGCATTTGATTTGGAATTTGAGCATGCCAAATCAAAGAAATCTTTGGTTTTTGTCGAATTGATATGTGACCTTCCCTCTACTGAGACAGAACCTGTGGCAAAGGATTCCTTGCCTAATGATTCTTTTTTTCTAATCACTTCTAATGGCATATGGTATGGAGATATTTTCATTTATCTCCAAACCCAAACTTTTCGGCCCAATATTTCTAGTGTGGATCGTCGTCATATTCGGTATCAAGCTCGTCAATGCATTATCCTTGGTGATACCCTTTAGCATCGTGGTATTGATTCAATTTTTAGATAATTCCTAACCTATGATGAAGATGAGAAAGATTTGAATGACTATCATTATGGAGCATGTGGCGGTCATATGTCTGGGTATGCCACTGCCCAAAAGATCTTACAAGTTGGTTACTTCTGGCCTTCATTGTTTAAGGATTGCATTACTGTCGTCCATAAATTCCATGCTTGTCAACGCATAATAATAATATCCAATCTCATCCTTCTCCTCTTTACCTTGTAGTTTTTGTAGGTCCATTCTCTAAATGGGGCATTGACTTCATGACATGTAACCCTCACTCGACTGGGGGGATGGATACATCATCGTAGCCATGGATTATTTCACTAAATGGGTCGATGATATGCCTACATATGATAATATCGGGAAAACTGTAACGTTGTTCATATTCAATCATATTGTTACTCAATTTGGTGTCCCTCAAGCCATCGTCACTGACCATGGTAGTCATTTTCGCAATTTCAGGATGTCTCAAATTACCGAGAAGTTGGGTCTTCACCATGAAAACTAAACACCTTACTATCCATAGGCTAATGGCCATGTTGAATAAATTAACAAAGTAATTACTACTATGCTTCGATGGATGATAGGAATTCACAATTCAAGCTGGCACATGATGCTCTTCTCTGCATTATGGGCCTATCAGACATCTATTAAATCTGCCACAGGGTGCACACCTTTCCAGTTAGTATATGTTATTGAATCTATTATGTCGATTGAATCTGAAATTCCATCTTTGAAACTAGCAATTTAAGTTCTCCCTAACACCTTAGCTGAAGAGGACTGACTCTTGTATTTAATGAAATTAGACGAGACTTTTCGTGATGTTTTATTAGTCATTGAAACTCAAAATAAGTGTGTCAAATCTCAATATGACAATCATATCAAACCACATTTTTTTTTAGGGTGACTTACTTATTCTTTACGCAAAAGATTGTGACTTATTAGGGGTCGGTAAAATTGATCCTATGTGGCATGATCCTTTTATTGTGAAATGAGTGTTGGAGAAAGGGGCTCATGAGATAGTAGATTATGATGAAATTCCTTTGAGTGAACCCATAAATGGGCTTTACTTGAAGAATTACAATGCTTAAACTATTTTTGCATGATTGTTGTGTATTTTTAGTGTACTATACTTTAGTGTTATTTTTTCATTTTTTGTTCTGCCTTTTCGTTGCTTACCTTGCATTGTGCTTGGTTTCCATATGTCAGTGTATTTTCTACCCTATATTGTCTTTTATAGTGGTGCTAGTTGCAATACTCAAAACCTAGTGTTTGTTGCATGGGAAATCTATGCACCTACAGATGAGTTGATCATTCTACATGGTGTTTGCCTTGGTTGTCCAACTAATAATATCGCGGAATACAGTTCATTTATTGAAATATTAACTGATGCCATTTATTTTGGAATACATCATCTTATTGTATGACTCGATTCACAGTTAGTAGTGTTGCAGTTAAGTAACATTCATTCCATCTGAAGTCCTACTTTTTTAAGGGTATATTTAAGAATTCGACTCTTAGAATTTTTTTTTGATTATATCTAATATCAATATATTCCTATATGTCTAAACGAATTGATAGATGA
This sequence comes from Picea engelmannii, assembly GCA_009831015.1. Lineage (NCBI taxonomy): Eukaryota > Viridiplantae > Streptophyta > Pinopsida > Pinales > Pinaceae > Picea > Picea engelmannii. The sequence goes on along the minus strand of ML806538.1, from coordinate 111,962 downwards.
ATTGGCTAATTATGTGCTAGATAGGTATTTGAGACATTTGTAAATCCAAACACACATTTGAAAGAGACAAGTAAGTCAGTAGAAAATTCATATTAATAATGATAAAAGTTAAAAAAAATGTTTTGTCCAAAGACTAAAATATCAAAAAATGAATCTCATGGCTTCATGTACAAAAGCATCAAGGATGTTGCTCGGTGTAACAAACAAATTCCCATTCCACTCTATGGAGTAGTCGACCAATAGATGAAGATACACCAACTGTATGGTGTTGATAGTGTCTGGGAAGTTTTTCCATCGTGGCATCGAGGATATTCATGGTTAATCCCTCTAGGTTCTGCTTAATCTCCTCTAGATCCATGACGACCACTCCTGCTATAGTACATATCTCTGCCCACCTCTTAATGGGAGATGATCCCGAAGAACAATAAGGCCCCACATATGAGTTATTAAGAGAAATTTATTAGTATTGGATAGATGCCACAAAAAACATTTCATATAATTAAAATATCAAAAACATCATATAATGAAATTTTTGCTTCTTACCTATGTCTCTCCACTAAGTGTTAGAATATAATGGATGTGCTCTTTTTACCATTGACAATATCACTATTTTCACCCAACCATAGGCTGAAGCCACCCTCCGAGCACCTTAACCTTGATAGAGAATCACTCTGGAAGCAAACCCTAGGCTAGATAGCCAAACAAAGGGTAGCGCACCTTTCCCCAAGGATAGTGCACCAACAAGAGATGATCAGATAGTCCAAAACATATCCAAGAGATAGTCCAAGCCAAAACTGATCTGCTAGTTGTAGCAGCTACAATGGAAACTCTCCTCAAACCTACGCACAAAACTGGGCACTGCAGTGCTCACAAGTGGTTCTCTGCAATTCTGAGACTGCCTGCCAGAATGAAGATTGGCCTCCTGTATTTAGAGTAATTCTAGCTAACTTCCTGGGCCGACTTCTCATTATGGGTATCTTTCTTTTTAGTATATATTATTTCTTCTGTCCAACTTCTTCTCTTGGAGGCTAATAACCTAATATAAATTATCTTCTTGAGCCAACATGTCTTCTAGGGTTATTATCCAACTCATTAGGGCTTCTTCTTGCTTCTCGGAGTATTCTATTCTCATCAGTTTTAGACATGAAGGTAAATACCTCCCGCAACTACCATAATATTGACACTCCCTCCTAGCTAGGGAGGTATTAAAGGTAATGGTCTTAAGCACAAAACATACCATTCACCTGGTAGCATCAACATAGACTATCTCATGACCAGATCATGAGCACCATCATCAACATCAGTATCATCAGTTGCATCATCTCTCGAAACCATACTCTATCTGAGTAATTATACATGATGCTCACTCCATAGAGTGACACAAGAGCTATTCTTCTAATCTAGAAGAATAAATGTTCTGAACCATTTTCTTTATGGGGAAAATCTATTCATTTATTATCCATCTAGCTGATAATCATTTTCATCACTGCTGATAGTCTTCAAGGAAATCAGAACAATATCATTCAATAGAACACAAATGTGTCTATCCATAGTAGTACACAACTACAATCCAGTGGTACACTACCACACTAAGTAGCACACGGGTACTTGATCAGTGACGTATAGTCACAAACAGTGGAACACATCCACCATAATAGTATACATCTATTGTCTTCATAACAATCATCTGATATCAACCTGCACAGAAACAATGTTATGATATACAACTGAATCATCTGGGCCATTCTTCCACTAACATTTTTGTTATCTCAGAATAGCATCTTCCCGTACAAAGTAAGACATCAATGATGAGATATATGGACGATTCTTCTCAAGAAAGGAAGAACAAATGTCTTGATTTCTGAGCCTAGACCATTCCCAACCCTGGGCCATTCTTCCGACACTAAACAAAGTGTAACCTGGAGAGAATGAATCCACCCTAAGGAATGTATGTCCCTGATTGTTGAACCTAGACCATTCCCCACCCTGGGCCATTCCTCTTTCACTAAACAAAGTGCAACCTGGAGAGAATGAATACACCCTAAGGAATGACTATCCAGACCATTTCCCATGTTAACCACAAGAGGAAAATAATGTCTTGTACCAACCTCCAAAACAAACCATTCTTCATGTTAACCACAATGAGAAATCATTGTCTAATGAGGCAGGCCCATATTCTTGAGTAACCCTCAAGAAGAGAGACTACCCTAGATGACTCCCCATGTTAACCACAATGGAAAGTCATTGTCTATGGTACAACAACAATCTAGACCATTTTCCCAACTGGAAAATGTCTGCTCGTCAGAAATCTCAATCCACTTTCTGAACTGGAAAGAAAATTGCTCATCCTTGACCATTTTTCGAAATGAAAAATGATTGTCCATAAATCAATACATATCAGTGATCCCTCCCAACCTGGGATTCATCTCTTCCTTTTTCAATAAGGAATTCATCTCCATGAGCTCCAACTTGAGTACACAAACTCTTTCATCTTGAATAGAAGCGTTACCAAAATGTCTACTTCTCTACTCATCTTTGGAGATATGTATTGGAGAACCACTTTTTCCTTTCTGGACTTCATCAAGGATAATGTGATGCTTGATTTCAAATGTACTTCAGTATGGAACACTGGTTTTTCTCTGAAGGCTTCATGTAGCTTTGATCAATAAGGTACATCATTGTTTGGAACACTGGAACATATCCATGTGGCATTTCTTCTGTCATCATGAGATCTGATCTACTGAGTAATCATCTTGATACAATATATCTATTATAGAAAATATTCACCACACTTCTGTTGTGCACTGAAGGTTCTCCACCAAGTTATATTTTTCAATCTACATACAACGGTCTCTTTCTATTATGCCTCAAAGTCTTGAGGTTGTTCGTCATACGATCTTTGTTCAATTTCTCTGGAGAACATTCTTTGCATTTATCTGATATATAATTCCAACTCATGGATGTTGCAGATGATTAATGACTCATGTAGAGATATGTATAGTTTATTGGAACAAGTAATCATCATAGTATTCTCCCTCCATCTGGGATAACCTCTAGTTCTAGATCTCACAATGTTTTCATTCATAAGTCTTCCATACACTATTCTTCATCATGACTTTCAGTTCCGCTGCTTGATTTCTTTTAGGGAGTTCATATCAGGCTGGTAATATTGTGATTCTTGATACAATGAATGGTTGTTTTGTCTTCTCTTTCTTTCTTGGAATCTTCATGTTCTTCTTTATGCTTGTCTTTAGCTCTTGGGTCCATTGAGTTTCTTATAGATTCCATGCCCTAAAGATTCCACTTCTTCCGTTCATTATAAAATCATGGATGTGGATGGACAAAAAGGGATACTTTAAGGCTTCTCTTCGAAGAAGACTTCTTCTAAGGTTGAAATGAACACGTACTGTCTTTCATGGCTGCTACCATGGATATATCCTTCATCATCTTCAATGTATCATAGGATTAGCTCCCTCCTAATCCTTGCTTCATGTATGAATACATACTCTTATTTATGGTGATATATAATCATCTCCTTCCATCTAGGAGAGTCCACGTTTCCATATGCATCCTTATTGTCTTCTGGAAAGCGTCATAAGTGTTTCTCCAATTTTCTCTTGATTCCTGACTTCTTTCTTCTAGGTTTCTTCAAGATTGATTTTGATTTCGGCTTATCTTGTAATAGCTTCCACAAGATTTGTTTGATATATTTCATCCCTTCTTGTATAGTGATATCAATCCTTATCTTGTTGTTCTTCCATAGATATAGTTATTCTTGGAACATATTTTTAAGAGATAGATATACAAGATATGTACAAAGACTTATACAAACAAGATATGTACAAGAACTAAGAAGAGTATTGTTACCTTCAGAAGAAGAAGTCTCTTTCATCCTGTTTAGTCTTGTTTGGGGGTTCCTTTTCTTCTGCAACTGATGCTTCATGTTTCTCCTTCCTTTTCTTTAGCTCGAGACAATGATTCTTGTAGTGACCATACTTTCGATAGTTGAAGCATTGTACTTCCAAAATGTATTTCTCTTTATTTGGCTTCCTCCTTGAGCCAAACTTCTTTTTGTTCCTGAAATTATTGAATCTTGCTATGAAGGCTTGATCATCGTACTTATTTTGGGGTTTCTCTTATGCACTGATCCTGGATTCTTCTTGAGAACAATAAGTCCAAATTTCTTCAAATGTAGGATACTCCTTCCTTGTGTTCATGCTTGCGGCAAATGCATTCCATGTATTGGAAAGACCATTGAGTACTATGTTTACCAATTCCTTCTCTGAGATGATCTCTTCAATAGCTTGTATTTGATCTCTTAACTGAGAGATTCTCACAAAATATGATGTTATGTTGTCCTCATCATTCATCTTCATGTCACAGAGTTCATTCTTCATACTCATAACTTATCCAATGTTTCTGACTGATAATAGATGGGCATCAGACATCTTCTTTGATGAGTCAAGATGGGAGATGTAGGGTATCAGGTGGTCTTTTATAGATTCCACTATGATACTCATAGCATTGATGTCACCGTCTTTGAACTTCTCCATAACTACAACGTTCTTTTGTTCCTTCTCTTTTCCTTCTTCAAGCTCTAGTTCCATGATCTTTCCTTTCATGATATCCAATACTTTATTCTTGGAAAGGATGAGGGAAATCCTTGTCTTCCATGCTCCGAAGTTAGAAGATCCATCTAACTTGTTCTCTGACTTCATAGAATAAGTCATGTCTTCTTTGACTTGGTCAAACCCTATATTTGACCAAAGACTCAAACTTGACATCGTGGCTTTCTGAGAGTATCAGGAAATGCACTAGTCTAGGGTGCACTGATCTATCTAGAGATTAGGTCAATTCCTCCACTTAAGGTGCCTCAACGAGAGGATTAGGGTTTTTTCAACTGCACCTGCTAGTAACCCTAGCGATAGTGCTACGGTGACTTCTCCTGCTAGAAACCCTAGTGACAGTTCTTCAACGAGATTAGAATGCTTACAATTATGTTTCCTTCTAGTGGTTAGACTGAATGAAGGAGGTGTGGGCCCATAAACTGTTAGAATATAATGGATGTGCTCATTTTACCATTGACAATATCACTATTGTCACCCAACCATAGGCCGAAGCCACCCTCCGGGTACCTTAACCTTGACAGAGAATCACTCCGGAAGAAAACCCTAGGCTAGATATCCAAACAAAGGGTATCACACCAACAAGAGCTGATCAGATAGTCCAAACCCTAGCCAAGATATAGTCCAAACCAAAACCGATCTACTAGCTGCAGCAACTACAATGGAAACTCTCCTCAAACCTACACACAAAACTAGGCACTGGAGAACCACATATTGATGAGCCCCACATATCCTACCAGCTCATGTCCTAGACTAGATTGTAGTAGGAGAAATATTTTATCAATCCATCTTGCAAGGCTATAATGCCACCCTGGTCAAGGAAAAGAAACGTGCTTTCATAACCTATGGTTTCCATGTAGGGTTATACTTGGTAAAGGACACCGCTCAAGCCAAACAAGAAGGGCTGAGCCAAATCGAATTCAGATTCCCGACGGGAAGATTCTGCAACAACAATCCAAAGGGCTTGGTCTTGCAACATGATTCACATGTGTCAAGATTCTGGCCATATTCTCACGACATGTTCAAAGATGAAGTCTTCACAGAGAATGCCCAAGACTGGGACGAGTTGGTGCAAATAATGGTCGACTAAAAAATGACTAGGTTCAAGGCCATGACCATGGATGAACAGATGACAACAATAGAGAAGTTAGCTCAAGAGGCATTTAGATCCACAGAATAAAGCAGAGCGGTAGAGGCAACAAAGGTTTTCCTGGTGACTCTGGTGCAGAACAGGGGACTGTATATGATACGAGAGGCACAGGCAAGGGGATATCTTCGAATGGAACATGCACAATGAGTAGATGATTAGTTTTAGAATGAGCCAAACCTCATGTAAATGAAAAGGGTCCCTATCGACAACCCAATCAAAATCCATGTAGGTCCAAGTGACCGAGAACCAATACAAATTGAAGATATCATCAGGTTGGATAACCCTGAAGTTTCAACACCACAGGTTGGATCACTAGGGGACGTCTCAGATTAGCCAGAGATAGTAAGTACATCGGGGAGAACAAGTTAAACAAACCCCCTCCACAAATTAATAACAATCTATGAGGAGGAGGAGATTTTAGAGGTTTCCTTGGTGACTCTGTTGCATATCACAGAGGAAAAGGAACCCGATAAGTCATCTTCCCCAGCTCCTGATGCTCAAATTCAAATCCTTCCAAAGAATGAAGAGGAGGTCGAAAGTGTCTTAGACACTGAGATACTCAATGTACCGAGGACCCAAGTGGATATTCCAAAGGATGAGCTAGGGTCATGCGAACAAGAATAATAAGTTCCACAACAATAAATCGACATCTCAACAGTCGATTATCAAGTAAGTATCAAGCCTACCACTAATGCTTCAATTTTAGCTGGTACTTTACCTCCCGATGAGAAACAACTAGAGGCCAAACTTTTAGAACACATGGAAGAGGTTCAAGAACCTCGTCTTGAACAGATATACACCATCAAGAGCCTAGGAAACATGCTTACCTAGGGAGATCAATAAATCCTCGAACCCATGGATGAGGTTGTTGATTTACAATCCATATACTATGAACGAAAAAGGAAATCAATCATGAAGAGAAACACCAAGAAGAGGAGGCTTACTTTTGATCGCTCCATCCTCATCACCATAGAGGAAAAATTGATTAGCATGGATCATGCCAAGACATCTGAGCTTATCGACGTAAGGATGGAAATCACACATGCCACCCTGGATAGAGAGAAAAAGGATGAAAAGGAGTTGGTCACTGCGCTGAAGGAGTTGGAGAATATACTCCATTTGGTGAAATATTATCAGGACTCCACACAGGCCACAGTGTTCTTGAGAAGCGAATTCCAGGATGCCTACAGTAAATTCACAATTGAGTGACACCTTTTCACTTCAGGGATAGTGAATTTCCAAGAAGACACCCTCATGGTGTTGGCGACATGGAAATATATGGAAATATGGTATGAGAAAGCACACCAAGCCATGGAAAGGATCGATTAGATCAATGCATTTCAGCAGGGCAAAGACACCGAAGAGCATGACATTTGGGTACTAAGGGATAGCAACATCGACCGCATAAATAAGTCAGTCGAATACTAGGTGAAAATGGCCCAAGAACCTCATCAGGAAATCCAAGAGAAGTGGGTTGAGTGTGAAAAGAATTGGACAAAGATCAATCGGGCGATAAGAGACATCGACCTACTATAATTTGGCACACCCGATGACTTTGTCAACTTGCATGAAATAGTCAAATTACATGATGAAAAAGACTCATCATGGGCTGGAAAGATAACAAAGGTGGAGAACATGGTGCCAGGTTAAGTACAACAGTTCATGGAACACCCGATCAATTGTTGGACAATGTTGCAATAGTTAAGTTCTAGAATAGATAAGTATCGGGCACGAGTAGTGGAGATAAAAGATACCCTTTTAGCCCCAATGGACCAACACAAATTATCGTATGCCAACACATGGGAGGATCTCTTCGTCAAATGATCAGAGTATGAGAAGATTCATCCACTTAAATAAAACCATTTGATGACTCTTAGAAGACTGCGATATAAAAGTAGCATGTGGCGATGCTTTGTTTTACTTAGCTTTCACTTTTAATAGTTATTTTTAGTTAATAATATGTTATAAATAAGAGGATCGACCTGTTAGAAGAGGTCGATGGTTTTTTCAAAGACCCTCATTTTTGTATTTGTAAAGAACTATTTCAAAGCTACCTTAATTGAGAAGTCTTGTTTAGGACCAGAGACAAGTTTTTGTTTTTCATCAAAAGCATGTGATTGGATCTGAGGAAGAATTAGTTTTGTTTTTATTTCATGAATGGATGTTGTAACAAGTAAGAGCCTATGAATCTATTGATAAGTTATATGATTCAATATTTTTATAGTTCTTATCTCTAATATGAAAAGTTTATCATTGTGTTAATATGTGACTGATGATTAGAGCTAAGGAAACTATTTTTCTTACCGTCACTTATTACATGTATGTTTTCTGATGATAATCGTATCTTAGTCAATTATTGGAACACCAAAAAGTTAATGTATTAGTATTAGGCTTGTTGTAGGTGTAGGAATCATTGTCTACATGTTTGAGAACATGGGTTATTCCAAGCTCAGACTTCTCCAATAGTTAAGCTTTCCCACCTTGTTACCAAGTTGGTTTATACCAACTTTTATCTTGTATTAGTCCCACCTATAAGAGAAACTACAAAAAAAAAGAGAATGTTCAAACTTAAGGAGGAGATTTCACAAGATGACATCATGTGAATCACTACATAAAGCCCTTCGATTAATTGGTTGGATCACAAGATCTGGAGAACCATTCCACCATTAAACACTGCAGAGTCTAATTGTGCCTCAGTGGTGGGTTTGGTTCCAATTGTTGATTTAAATGGATTTAGGACCCCTCAACAGAATTGGCACTAGAAGGAGGCCCTGAAGAATGAATGGCTGACAATATTTTTAACGAAATATTTCACACAACTTGTAGATTAAAAATAGCCCACATGCATGGCTAATCATTCTCAAGACAACCCACACACACTGACTACTCCTGAAATGAGTAACTCACCCCAACAAGAGGAATAACATCTATTCCTTGAGATACCTTACGCTCTTCCTCACGAGGAGTTGAGCTAGTTCAGAAGAATCACAAGAGCTTATGCCCGACAAATCATAGCATTTCCCTTAGCTTCGTTACTTTCTCGTAGAAAACAAGTAATAAGACAAGTGGTCGATACTCTCGATGAGGTTTTCGTTCACACGGTATAATACTTGATATATTTCACCCTCACCAAAATCGAACATCCTCTCATTCTAATCCCCAAAACATTGATTGGTAACTGCTCTGAGCCCGACGATTTTTTCGACGAGGAAGGGTTTAACTGAGAATGCTCAGCTTCAGGGTCGGATGACATGGAAGATGACAATGATCATAATGAATAAAGGTGAAACCCACCTCATAATAATCAACCTTGGTTTTCCATAGATGATCTGTCCATCCATGGATGAGTAAATAACCTTCCCCGACATCCAGAAAAGTTACTCCCTAAATTGGACCCTAAAACCTCCGAATTTCCTGAAGACCATAGCAAAAAATCCATACTAGTTATCATACTGATGAATGTCCAACATAAGACGTAGTATGAAGGATTTTTCCCTATAATTTTGAGAATTCGTCCTCCATGTGGTATTTTAATTTACCTTTAGAATCCATAACTAGTTGGACAAAGTTTCAAAAGGATTTTCTAGATAAATTTGCAGAAGAAACCACTATAGGAGATTTGATGGTCGAGTTGTTCATCGCCACCATGAGTTCAAAGGATAAGGTTAAGGAATTTAATTAATGGTTCGCCATCATCCTAAAAAAAATTCAACTCGAAGCTAAACCCACTTAGGAGTTGCAAATCGAAGCATACGATAATGCTCTCCCAACTTCTATCTCCATGTTTGTGAAGAGGGTTTCCAAAGAAACCTTAGCTGAGAATTTTGAAGAAGCCAAAACAATAGAATTCCAAATGAATGGATGTAAAGAAGGCCATGTCTAATTAACTAAAAAGGAAATTCAACCTCCCCCAGGAGAGGACTCCTATTGACTAGAATCCATAGGGAAACAAACAGAACAAGGTCCTGAAAAGGGAAGTGGAGACATAGAATACCTACAATGCATGGTTAAGAAGTTGTCAAACGAAATCATAGACATGAAAACAAGTGAAGGGTTAGGAAACCAAGACCAAAGGCCATATAAACCTTTTTTTTAAATAAATCCACCTTTAAAACAAATTGAACCCCCGCCATCCAACTTAAACATCGATTTGGGGAATGTAGCATCTGACTCTTTCTCTACCTATCACGACCAAGAGAAACACTCTGAAAGAGACTTCCCATAATGGGTGCATGCCATGAATTTGATGGCCAACTAGTTTCTAGATGAGGTTTCCCTAACAGAATAATCAAGCGGCTCAATTATGAATATTGTTGATCAAGAAAAAGTTGATCCACCAGAAGAAACAACCATGTTGATATGGGACCCTAACCTACTAGTGCCTTCCGATGACCTATTTGAGGTTCAATAACCACCTGCATATGTCTTGGATGTGCAAACACGAAGTAGGGGTCAACCTGTCTCAAACAACCTTACTACGACCCAAAATTCAGAAGGAAAACCAACTCCCAATCACACGAAATCACCTTTTGTTCCCCCAAGAAATCCTATTAACATCCATACACGAGAATCACCCAAGCTAGACTACAATATAGTAGAAGATTTGAAAAATTTGAAGGCAAATATATCATTCATGGACATGTGTAGAATCCCTCAGCAAAAGGACCTTTTGTTACAAGAATTGAAGTCAGTATAAAATCCTAAAACCATCACTCACCAAGAAGAAAATCCATTCCCTACATATATAATAAATAAACCAACTGTAAATGCTGTCTCTGAAGATAAGAAGGGAAATCCTTTTTTCTCGTCGTTCCTTTTGACATTTGAAGTCTTCAAAAAAAACCTCTGTAATTGTTTGGTTGACTCAGGAGAATCCTCTAATGTTATGCCATTATCTATATGAAATAAAGTAAACATAATCCCTCTCAAAAGTTATAAACATGTGATACAACTAGAAAGAACCCAGGTAAAGTTTATGGGGCAACTCAAAGATGTAATGATCAGGATGGCGACTCACCTGAAATTTGTTCAAGTAATTGACATCATTGTAGTAGATATCCCATAAGCTTATGGATTGCTAATGATTTGATATTGGTTCGAGAAGTTAAACAGATACTTTAGTACATATTGGGCTCACCTATGGCTTCCATTAAAGGGGCACACGAATATGATCATAATTGATAGGGAAATATATCTAAAACATACTGTCACCGACCTAGAAACCCCTAACGAACCCGCATCGACAGATTTCCCTATTGTAGGAATTATTCCTATGACTCTAATTTCGCGAATTTCTCCCCCCTATCATATGATGTCCATCTTACTCAAAACTCTGAAATAATTTTTCAAGAAAATTTGCCAACGACGATGGAGGAAGCCCTCTTCTGTCAGGAACCAATGTTATAAATAATGGAACACATAGGAGGAAAGGAGAAAAGTGGTATAAAAAGGGAAGTTGACGGTTTTCTCTCACAAATGTGGAACTTATAATTCAATGGATCTAAATCACAAGAAGGGTCAGGGGTAGGGTGCATCCTCATTTATCCAAAAGGTAAACAAAATTTCATGTCCTATAGACTAGAATTTTAATGCACAAACAACACCCCCGCGTATGAAGCACTAGTACAAGGGATAAACAAATCCACATACTTAAACATTAAAGAATTGAAGGTTTTCAAAGATTCTGAAATCATCATTAGACAAGTAGGGAACACTATACATTGCAACTCTGCACACCTGAGGAATTACCAACAGTAAGTGCACCGACTAATATAACATTTTGAAGCCTTCAACATTACAGTGATCCTGAGAACAAACAACACACTTGTTTATTCTTTGGGCACTGCTGCCTCAAGGCTATCAGCTCTAGAAGACTATGAATCCTCCCGGTTCATTGTGGAGTTACTCTACAAACCATCGGTGCCCAACAATATTTCTAATCAGAAGGTCATTAAAGGAGATGAATAGATCCTAAATTTTTTGACCAATCAAGATAATTTTAGGGACTTGGCTATTGACAATGAAGTATTTTAGAAGCAATTAGCAGAAACTGACCCTCATACAGATCAATCGAACGACAAACCAAGGTCTCACATGATAACGAAAGGGGTATCCAATCTAGAGAATATTTTTGACATAAGGGAAAGATTCAAAGGGTCAACTAACACAAAGATGGGGATTTATTGTCCCATGAATGAAACTATAAATCTAGGAACCCTGGAAAAAACCCAAGAATATAAATCTCGGCAAGACAATATCTAAAGAGGAAAGGAAGTCCCATCTCAAACTTTTCAGGAAATATCAAGATGTCTTTGAATGGTCCTACCGAGAATTGAAAACTTATGACACTTGTATCATTCAACACAATCCCATTAAAGCCCAGATTGAAACCTTTCTAATGGAAGCTCCGGAAGAACTACCCATCCTTGGAGCCTTTCATGTGTCAGGAGTTAAATAAAATACTAGATGCCAAGATTATCTTCTAGGTTATATAATCTGCATGGGTAGAAAATTTGGGTCCTGTCAAGAAAACGTCCGAGGAGTTCTACCTATGTGTATATTTCAAAAACCTCAACAAAGATTCAAAAAAGGACAGCTACCCAGTCCCACCAATGGAGAAACTCTTGCAAACTATGTCTGGCTCTAAGATTTTCTCCTTGTTGGATGGTATTTCAGGCTACAACTAAGTTCTAGTTTCAGAGGAAGATCGTTTTAGGACTACCTTCCGAACCAAGTGGGGAACCTTTGCTTATAAATGCATTCCCTTTGAGTTGATCATGTTGGATTACTGAGAGAGGGGGTGAATCGGTACTAGAGAAATTATAATCCTTTTTAACCAAATAATCCAAGTGTTATATCAATGTAGAATTATCATCCAATAATGAGAAATGAACAAATGAACAATCATACACATATACAGTACACTAATGTTTTATGTGGAAACACAAAGCAGGAGGAAATCATAGAATGTTTTTTCTTATATGTATTGAAGAATTACATTTATTGGAAGAACCAACTTCCTTTGTGTTATCACTGAAATTTTGTCCGCAAATGGTCACAGGAATCCAGCATCTTCAAACATCTATTAGTTCACCCATGGACCAAAAATGACCAAAAATGCATTTCCAAAAGACCCAAAACTATACAATTAGCATTAAAATCAGCATGCGCTAAGGCTACACAAGGAGCACGTGCACATGTGTCATTCAGAAACACAGGAAAAGGCGCACATGCGCACGATGTGTGACTGTGGACGCAAAAAACCACACATCCCTCAAAACGACACATTTATGATATTGGTCGGCCTCCCAACCACTTCTGGTTCATCTTCCAATTCAATTTGACATCCAAATCTCAACTGAATCCGGATGGGTGGCTGGTCAAATACCTAAGGGTACCCTAAATGGCCCCTTGTTGACACTAAAAGTTGGTTAAGTAATGCCTCAAAGTTATGCTATAAAAAGAGGCCATGGGTGTACTACATTTTAAAAGGAATTCATTTGTATTGTTATGTTGTTGATATTCTCTTGGAGGATCCTCTTTCCTCATCAAGAGTGTGCTAGCACCATTTCATTTAGCCATTCATATCACCTCTAGATTGAATGTGCTTTGGATTCTCTTCACCATTTCATTCTAGTTCCTTATGTGTAAGAAGAGCTCAATATTTGGGGGTCCAAGAGCCCTCCCTTGGAGGAAGAGGGGACCCAAAGTCTTCCTTTCTCCATGGTGTTTTCTTTCCACTAATATAAACCTTTCCATTGGTGGCATGAGTCTTGTTTGTTTCTTGTTCTAATGTCCTTATTCACCATAGTTTAATTTCTTTTATCCTTCTTATTTTAATTCTTTTCTTATCTTCTATGATTTACACTTCTAACTCTTTCCTCTACTGTTGTCTTGCCTAGCTGACCCAACTAGGCTTGTAAGAACCCCTATTTTTCTCATTTAGGCGACAAAAGAGGTGAAACAAATTGGTGACTCCACTGGGGAAAGATATCAATTTCCTACCCCATTTGGGTTATTTTATCTCTTCTTTCTATTTATTTAACCTACATGTACCATAACCGGCCCAAGCCAACCTACAAAAAGTTAGATTCAAAGATGAGTTGAGAGAGTTTCGTTCGGAATTTTCTTCATGGCCGTGTGTCAGATGTGCGCGAGTTTTTTAACCCACAACTACGTCTTAAGTGAACATGCGCCAAAACCATTGTTTTTCTCAGTGCCTTCTGCGCACCCACGCCCATAAGTCTCTTTCAATTCATGCATTGGCGCTCACAATGCCTCTGTCAAGTCTGAGACCCGCACACCTTTGCAAAAAAACACACATTGTAAGCTTCTTGTGATCTATGGAGGGCCCATAGCCTTCTTAAAATTGATTCCATGCACATTGTAATCTGCACCACACTTACATTCCCTCTCCATATAAAGGGATTAATCAAAACATAGGCACTTAGGGGTTAGAAATCATTATTTTTCCTCTTTGTTTTTTTCATTTTTCCACATGGATGGCTTGCTTTGACTAAAAGTATAATTTGGATTCATTTTTCAAATCACATATAAAACTTGCATTGGGAACATAAATTGGATATCAATCGTTGAGTATGATCTTATCTCGCGCCCCAAAGCGATCTTGAGAATCAGAAAGAGGTTGAAGGAAAATTTCATCTCCCTTAAAAGGAAACAATCTTTAGGAGAGGAAAACAACCCCCCTCGGGACTCCTCTTAGTTTATTTTTCAAACCCATCTTAATATTGTAAGGGCCCATACATGCCCACATGATACAAAGATAAGATAGTGTTGAAATTTACTTTCTTAGATTAAATCACTAGGGAATTTTAAAGGTTTTGTAACAGGCCCATACATGTCCACATATGCACAATCTAGTATAGTTTCAAATATTTCTTAGACTAAATAACATTAGGGAGTTAAAGGAATAGTAAGGACCCACATATCCACATGCTAGTTTCCTAGGGACTTTAAAATTCTGCAAAGTTGTACCAATGACACTTAGTTAATTAGGTAATCAAGACTTGTAAGGACCAAGCGAAGTCCACACGTAGCAAGGTGACACCTAATTGATTAAAAATATTGGCACACTTTCACTTGTTCACACACAAAAGTCACTACTCACTCACATAGTTTTTATCTCGAAATGTGGAGGTTGAAGTAAGTTTCCTCCCAAGGGATTTTGAAACACCCCACCCTTTTCTTGATGAAACTATCCACTCCCATTTAATTTCAATGAGATTAGTTCACACCCCAAATCTCTCAAACAACCACATTTAATTTTTTTCTAAAAACTCACTAAGTTTTCCTCCACAAGAGGTGCCAAAATAGATTTTTTAGTCTAGGTAGGATTCTGGGGATAGGCATCCAAATAACTCCCTGTTATCTGGTTCTCACATCTTCAAACAATAGAAGTTGTCAGATAGGGAACTTTAAATCCTCCAAGTCAAGTGTTCCTAACACCATAAGACAGGGAGATACCCATGAAGGGTTGAAGGCTGAGGTCTGGTTGTTCTGTGCATCCCCCCTTGAGGTACCCACCTCTTGGATAGGATCGAGCCCATGACCCATTTCTTAGGCTGAAAATATAATTGCCACACTTTGACTGAGGTACCTAGTGACCAAATTTTAGGAAATCTACCCAGGTGGGAATTGTGGGCTGCAATTGCACCTTGATTGGATTTTGTGTGGCTATTGGGAAATATCACCAACTCTTTTGGGATATGCATCCTCTACCCCTCATTATAACTGATTACTTCATCCTTCACTAGTTCATCTTCCGGTGGCTTCAGACCCCACTGTTGAGTGCTATTGTAGGGTCCAATGCTATTTTAGAGGAAGGACGTTATGTCTTTTAGGACACAAGCATTTGTTTTCTTTGTTCTCCTACATGGACAAAATCCACCTACCTACATGTATGCTTATTTTGATTTATGTATGTTGTTCTTGTGATTACATACGATTGTGAGATATATTGTGGAGGTCCAAGTTATACAAATTCTCTTGCTCATTAATTTATCTCATCACCATTTTCACACATCCACCTTGCTAGTCAGACATCATAGGGGATCCACAGAATCCCTATCGTTCCATATGCTTGCTAAATCCCCCTCCCATTCTAGGGGGAGTTCCTAGTCTTTCCAACTCATTGGCCATACTTCCCCACAACCTTTTGAGTGCTAGTATCTTGGGATTATCTTTTCTTGGTTCCACTTTGCTTGCATCCACTTCCCAAGGTCAAACATCCCCACACTCTCCTTTACATGGAAGCGGGGGGCTAAATGCTTCCCAAGGGGGAAGTACAAACCCACCTAGCCCCCCTCAAGGATCAGGTACGCAAAACACTCACACCATGGCCGAAACTAATCCTTCGCCACTGCCTCAGATGCCATACTTGGCTTCCATCAACATACCAGATCTGTCTAAACTCACCAATGATCCTATATTGCACAACCCCACATGGCCTGCAATGCCTACCAAACAACCTTCAAACTGTAAATTCTAACCTTGTACAATATCTACTGCAAACTGATATTCAGAAAAGAACAGAAAAGATACAATGGAAAATACAAACATTACACAGAGATTTTTCACCTGGAAACCCAAACCGGGAAAACCAGCATATATTATATTCATACATTGTGTTACATTGTTTACAATACAATATACATATAGGAGCCAACGGCATCCAAAACCCTAACCCAATGATCTGGATTAGTCCAAAACCGTAATTCCTTAATTTGGAAATAAAACACCATCGACAAAAAACCATGTGCCGAAAAAACCACCTAAATATCATGTGGTCCCGGAAATATGTCGTCCTGGAAATATGTTGTCCCAGAAATATGTCATCCCAGTAATATGTCGTCCCAAAAATATGTCGTCCCGAAGAAAAAAAAATCGGGGGCGCTGCCCCCGAACCCCTGCGCGCCCGACGCAAATGCTCAGACACTACTACTCGTGCAAAGAATATAACACAAACATCCCCAAGTTTGAAGGAAAACCGGGATACAATCCCGCCAACCATATCATGACCTTTCACTTATGGTTCTCTTCAAACAAAATCACGAACGATTCTGTTCGATTAAGGTTATTTCAACATACACTCACTGGCCCACCAGTGAAGTGGTATGTAGAAGAAAAATCAGGATCCCATGTGACCTTTGAATCCTTGGCCAAAGCATTCTTGACCTTCTTTCAACTACCAATTTGTCATGACAATGGCCTCGAACTACTCTCAGAATTTAAACAAACCTCCTCCATGCACATCGCTGACCACATTTACGAAAGGTGTCAACGACGTAATCTCTACAAAGATGATTCTACTCCACAACAATGTCTAAATTGGTTCCTCAAATCACTTGTTTCCCTCTTTGCCAAAGATGCGGCTACCACCTTCCCCTAGTATGAAGAAGAAGCCATTAGCAAGGCCCAATAGTTCGAACTCATTTACTCATAGTCACGGTTCTTGTATATGGTACTACCTCGTGCCCCGAGACCCATGCCATTCGTCCATGACAAACTTGGGATGTCTCACTCAGCAGATGGATTGATTAGTACCACTACACACCATAATTCACACCCCCAACAACCACCAATGTATGGAACACCTCAATATCCACTAGCATATGGTGGACCCCCTTATTATAATCCTCCCCCTTATCCACAACCATACCCCTTGACCTTTCCTCCACCCACCAGTGGAACACTGCCAACACCCATGATACGCCCCACAACCCAACCTATTTTAGGTACCCCCTTCACCTCTGCTTACACCCTAATCACTAGTGAAAGCACCACACCTTCCTATGCATCCTATGGATCATTACCACACCATAATCTGTACTTTCCATTCCCTGGTCCGCCCCAACCCATTCCTTCACAACAAGGAAAACCACATGTTGGGGTTAATTTTTTTCAACCCTCTCCCGTTCAATAGTATCAAACTTTTGAACAACTAAATATGACTAATCTATCCCATCAGTCGAACAATGACATAAAGAAAGGAAAAGATAGAAACAATAATAATCTCGGACCAGGAGGAAACCATAGCCAACCTACAGGGGGAAACCAAGACCAGAGGAACCAGAACCCCCAAGGGGGCAATAACAACAAACGCCAAGGGAAGAACAAAAACCATATTCATACAAACTTCCCTTGTGCCCTTTGCGGTGAGTATGGCCATTACACCCACCATTGCCCCCAAATTGCAGACTTCAAACAGATGAAAGAATCTGGTAATGGAACACGTCTGTCAACCCCGCCTACCCTCCAACAGTCTCCACAACAATATGTGCAACACCCACCCTTGACCGTGTTGCAAAAACCCATACCACATCAAGGGGTGATGAACACCCAACAAGAGATGAAAACTGCCCCACCACAGGTAGGACCATATCACAACCCAGGCACTTCTGCAGATTGAACTATCCTCCTCACTAGTGAGGAAGAAGTCCTTCTACAAACGCGCAGTCGTTAATACAATGCACCCTCTGACCTGACTCCCAATACCTCGGAGGCCACCCCAGTCACGATTGGCTCACCTTTGATGATTCCAAGCTCTAATACTGAAACACCTCTTCACATCCCTCACATCCCATTGTGAAGGAGTGTCCACAACCCTCAAGCTAGGGCAACCCACAATTATAGTCTAGTCGATGACTTGGCACAATCCCCCACTGCCATGTTAGTATTAGATTTCTTCAAACCTGTTCTACTCAATGGAAGTCATTACTTTCCGCTTTGGGGGAAGTTGACCCTGTCGATACTCGACTCATCACATTTTATCTCAACAGTGGAGAACCTCGTCTCCCCACTCTTGTCTCTTTTCAAATACTGGTTGAAATCTGGAATATCACAGTCCACCGCTGCATTATTGACGAAGGTGCATCCACTTCCATCATGTCCAAAACTGTCTGGCAGAAACTTGGCTCTCTAGAACTAATACCATCCACCATTACTCTGATGGATTATGACGAATGACCCTCATCTCCCGAGGGGATCTACCAAAATGTCCCCATCGAACTTGGGGGAAAAACTATTCTTATTGACATTGAGGTTATCGATGCCCCACTCGACTACAATATTTTGTTTGGTCATAGCTACATGTATGCTATGAAGGAATTTTCCTCTTTCATGTTCCAAACCATGATGTTTCCCCATAACAGAAAGATCATTACCATCGATCAGGTATCACATTATGAGCCTAACCCTTCATCCAGCGTCGACAACATCATCCCTTTTATCCACACTAATCCAGATGCCTATCCACTCATCGAGATGGGCCCTGGAATTTTTAAGGACCCATCCTTGCTAGGGACATACCACGGAGAACAACTGCTCATCCATCCCTTAGCACAAGTATGTTTCATCTCGACCAACAGAATGACAACTGACGATACTCTCCCTCCCACCAAGGCCTCTTTCATCCCTGACGTCCCACTAGTCACAAAACTCCTCCCTCAGGGATCTCCTGGAACTTGTTCAACTCTACCCATTCCTGATCTTCCCCTCCCCCAGGGCCATATCCTAGTTTGGGAGATAGTCCCCCAAGCCATTACCCAAATCCCTTTCTTTTACCCCCCACTAAGTGTATACTCTTTCTAGGTAGTCGCAACGCTCACCCTTCCTAACATGGTGTTGGCAATCCCAGTATGGTATCTACATCCACCTAATATGGTCCCTCAACCATCACTCCCTCTCCAAACAAAGGAATCCTGATGTAGATTCCCATACTTACCCCGACCATCCCACCCACACTCCCACTCACTAGCCCCCCTGCTACATCTGGGGGCAGACGGAAAAAGAAAGAGCCCACTGCTCCACTGCCCCCACATGTCCAACCTCCTTGTGTGCTATGCGAGAAAGATGGACACCCCACCAACAAGTTCCCATCTCTCTCCGAGCTACATAATCTCTTTCAACTCACTCGAGCACCACCACCACTTGTCGCTTCCTCCAGTACTGCCTCTATCTCCTAGAACACAAGTAGCAAAGGACGACAAACCAAATTCGCATGCGCCATCTATTCAGAATATGGCCATTATACACACCATTGTCCAGCGTTACCTCAATTCCAGCAGCTGCTAACAACCATACGTCACAGCTTTCAGCAAGAACCCAACCCAACACATTTCACTGACATTCATTATGTCATGACCTCAATCAAAAAATGTATGAGATTCCCTTTCTCTCTATGCGAATCACTTGATCATTTCACATATCAATGTCATATGATCATTGAATACAGGCGTCACTAATTGGCCCTTATTCAAAATCCTACACCCTCCCCTCCAGCAGAACCAATGAGTACCCCTACCCCATCACTTGATGTGGTTCATATCTTCTCATTAGAACATGAGGCACTCCCTACTCCCCCATGGTTCCTAGATGATTTATATGCGTATTTACCCCCAAATCCCCCCAATTCTCCAATTCATTTCCCCACGGAAATTCTACGCCCGACTACCATTTTCAACACACAATATCTTGATATTTGGTTTATGTCGAGTGAACCATCACAACCTCCTTGTGATACCCCCTCTACATCATAACCACTAGACAAAAACCCCACGGTGATAGTCACCAAAGTTACTCCTCTCGATCCCCTATATTTTCAATAGTTTCATTGCGACGAAGACATCCTTGAAGAGTTAACTAAACCTGATTGCCCATGGGATGCACTCCACCATAGAACATTTTTTCCTTCACAGGAAGCCTTCGCACCTCCTGACCAAAACTCCATATACGTAGTCGAAACCAAATATTTTCTCCCAACGAGACATATAGATTGGTTCAATAACCCTATCCCTGCCCCTGACACTTTCGAAGAAGGAAATATGGCCAATATTTCCCCCACCATCAAAGTCGATATTTGCATCAAATCTGGGGTCGTCGAGGAAATCACCATTGGCCCCGCATACTCTCCTGAAGAAATCACCACCTACAAAGCTCTCTTCGAGAAATACTGGGACATCTTTGCCTCATCATACACAGAGATGCCTGGCCTTGATCCCTCTATTGTCGAACATCGTATCGACACCTGGCCTGATATCACACATGTCCACCAAAAATAGTGTCCTCTACACCCATCCAAATAAGTGGCCATCAAAGTTGATATTGACAAATTACGCATTGTTGGATTCATCTACCCCATCACCTATACTTCAAGGGTATCCAACCCTGTCCCTGTTAACAAAAAATAGGGCACCATCTGTGTCTGTACGGACTTTTTTGATCTCAATCACGCCTGTCCCAAAGACAACTTCCTAATGCCCTTCATCGACCAAATTATCGATTATTGTGCAGGTCACGAGGCTTTGTCCTTCATGGATGGTTTCTCTGGTTACAACCAAATCCAAATTCACCCACTGATCAATACAAAATCACATTCACTACCCCTTGGGGAACCTTTGCATATCATGTCATGCCTTTTCGCCTCAAGAATGCCAGCGCCACTTTCCAATGGGCCATGACATACACCTTTCATAATCTATCTCATATGATCCTTGCATACTTGGACGACCTTATAACTCGATCCAAGAAATGCACTCAGCATCTCAATGATTTACGAATCATCTTCCAAAGGTGTTGTCAATACAACATCCGCTTGAACCCCCTCAAGTGTGTGTTCTACATCACTGCTGGGAGCCTCCTTGGGTTCATTGTTTCCCAATGTGCAATTACCATAGACCCCCTCAAAGTCCAAGACATTACAAAAATTCCACCCCCTCAGAATTTACGCCAATTGTATAGCTTACAAGGCAAAGACAAATTTTTATAGCGCTTTGTCCCAGATTACGCTACTCGTGCACATGGCTTCCTTCCCTTTCATTGCCACAACATCCCATTCCACTGGGATGACCATGCCCAAACCACTTTTGATGATCTCAAAGAGGCCCTCTCCAATGCCTTGTTGATTAGTCCACATGACTATAATCGCAACTATATCCTTTACATATCGGCCTCAGTCATCTCAGTAGCAGGAGTTCTCATCGAAATAGGGGATGATGATCATGAGCATGTAATTTAATACATTAGTAAAAACCTTTCAGGGACACCCTTGAAATGCAATCACGAAAAGAAACTAGCCTTTTCAGTTGTCCTCGCAGTTCAAAAGCCGGGCCATTATATTTTTCTTTGCACTACCAAAGTCATAGAAAATTCCAACCCCATGCAATACTTCCTCAGTCCTCATCAAATTAATGGTAAATTTTCCCGATGGATCATCATCCTTTAGGAGTACGACCTCGAATTTTCAACACCCAAGAGAAAGAAAGCCCTGATCCTCACTGAACTCATCATGACATTTCCCTTTGATACTACCAATACCATTGTTAATACCGATTTCCCCAACGAACAACTCTTTTACATCCCCTCAAATGATCCTTGGTACAACGATATTCTCGTCTACCTCTGAACAAAGAAATTTGGAAACCACCTCTCCAGAGACGATTGTCGATGTATTTTCCATCAGGCTCCCTGCTACCTCCTTATCGGTGATATCTTATATCGGTGAGGAGTCGACACTCTACTTCATCAACGTTTGACTATCAATGAGGCTGATCGAGTCTTGAACGACTGCCATAGTGGCCCTTGTAGGGGCCCCCTCTCAGGGATGTTCACCTCTCAGAAAATCATTTGCGTTGGTTACTTTTGGCCTACAATGTTTCACGACTTCATCCACGTTGTGAAGCAATGTGACATGTGTCAGCTTTATGCCAACAAAGCACGAGCACCACCTGCTATGCTACACCCAATCATTACTGCCAACCCCTTTTGAAAATGGGGCATAGACTCCATGACTTGCAACCCTCCATCCAACAATGGACACAAGTACATCGTTGTTGCAGTCGATTACTTCACCAAGTGGGTTGAAGCCATGATTACCTTCAACAACACCGCTGAAACTGCAATGCATTTTTTCTTTAACCACGTCATTTCCCACTTTGGAGTACCACTACAACTGGTCTTTGATCACGGGAAACATTTCAAGAATTAAATTTTCGTTGAACTCTCATTCAGGTTAGGCTTCTCCCATGAATTTGCCTCCCCATATTACCCTCAGTCAAATGGATAGGCTGAAGCAGTCAACAAGGTACTCAAAACCATGTTGCAACGCATGGTTAACAAACATAAGACCAATTGGCATAATATGTTATTTTCCACGCTATGGTCTTATCTCACGGCAATGAAAATTGCCACTGGTTTCACACCATTTCATCTAGTCCATGGGGTCGAGGCCACTCTTCCCATCGAGTGAGAAATGACCACCTTACGCACCACTATTGAGCTATTACCCGACATTGCTCCAATCGAGAAACATTTGTTGAACATAGAATCCCTGGATGAAGATCGTCGATCTTCGTTACAAAACAATGAGACAGCCAAAAAACGGTCAAAGGCCACCTTTGATTGCCATGTCAACCTTCACTCATTCAATGAAGGTGATCTCATCCTTGCTTATGATATTGCTCATGATACCCTCGACCATGGAAAATTTGAGTCATTATGGCATGGACCTTACATCATCCAACATTGCCTCACTAAAGGTGCATACATCCTGGACTCTCCCGAAGGCCATCCTCTCAAAGAACCTATCAACGGGTTGTACTTTAAGAAATTTTACGCCTGAGCCTAGCCATTCTACACTAGGATTTTTCTTTTTCTACGTTTTTTTTGTAGAGTTTTTAATATTCTTTCTTCCATACCTCACATCTAATCTATCATTTGTGTTATTGACAGATGTCTCTTCCATCAACCTACCACATTAGTTACACCGACGAAGCTATCCGTTGGACACAGAATCTCGCTTCGGCTGGTTGGGCCCTCTATTCACCCTCACATGAGTTGCTCCACTCCATCGGCATATGTTTGGGTTCAACAACTAATAACCAAGAAAAATACACAACCATCATTGGCCTCCTCACTGAGGCCAGCCATCGTCATATTTGTCACCTTAGCATTTTTCTAGATTCCAAACTGGTAGTTCTCCAGCTCAACAATGTGTACCATGTCCGTGATCCTTGCCTCTTTCACGAATACCTGCAAGTTAGAATTTTATCTCGACATTTTGATTCCATTACATTTACACATATTCCAAGACAACTTAATAAAATAGCAGATAACATGGATAACCTAGTGTTAGATTGGAATTTATCACATCAAGCTACCAATACGCATACATCAAATATAAATAATTTGTCACAACATATAAATTAGACATCATAAAAAAAAAACATAAAACACATGAGAACATCACAAAGATCGCAAAATGTATATCCATATATATATATATATATCAGTCAAATGTGCCATCAAAATGTTTACAAAAAATATATATAGTACATGTACAACATCCATAGGTCGGTGAACCACCTCGCCCCTATTGATACAAAACTGGCATCACCACACCAAGTAGGCTCGCAGGCCTATATAAATACCAAAAAATACAAAAGTACACTCATGGTGCCTCTAGAGCACCACCACCCGGCCCTCTCTCGGGACGCGATACCCCACCAGCTATCGGTCCCTATGGCCCTGGGGGAAACCACCCAATCATCGCAACACCTGCTACTACCTCTCTCCAGACCATGGTCCGCCACACCAACGGATCACCCATGCATTACTCCAGGAATCCCTCATCCTGGATCTGTGACCACATTCCCTCGGACACTCCCTGTAGAACCACCTCCAAGAGACAATGATTATCCCCAAACTCTCCTCGAACCTTCGTCAGAGGAGAATGTGAAGGCCCTGGCCCAAGGTCATCAAATCGATGCATCTTGCCTTCTCTCTCCTCCCCAGTCAGCCTCGCACCACCCTCATCCTGTCGTCGTCTCTCCCTATCTTGTGGCTCTCTCCATGGCGATCTCACTAGCGCCCTGACCAGCTCAGCCTCTCGACCGCGTGGTCCCACATATTCACACACAACAAACAAATGATAACATCAACATCCATCCATACATCAAACTATATATGCTATATTATCTAACTATCAAATCATCAAATAAAATACATCCACATACCTCTCCAGTTAAACACCCTACTAGGGGGAAGCACCATATCTAGGTCCTCCTAGATGTCTACCCCACTATACGGGTACTGGAGAATAATCTGTGGCATCTGATGCCAAACTTGTGCAATCTCGGGCGTAAAATAATGCCCCCCCTCCCCACCACTGTGGCGAACCAAGATCGCCCCCCACCACCTCAGTCACGGCTCTCGCACCCTCGTCACACCCAAAAGCACTCTAGGGCGCAGCATCAACACCCTCTCTAAAAACCACGCCACCAATATAGACCCAAAGGAGAATACCCATGAGTCTGTAGCACGACACCTGTCAAGCTGCCCTGCCATCTTGGCATGCAGCATCATGCCCCAGGCGAAATACTCACCCGCTAGTGCTCTCTACATCACCCTCAGCTGACCCCCACTGATCAGCTAAGTCGCGCGAGACCTGTATACTCTCACCACCATCACTGCCATGTAAATATGTACAAGGACATCCATCACCCCAATGCTAACCACAGAATCCGACATGAATTTCTCCCCTAGACAATACCTCCGGGCTAGGGTAACCAACTGCCCATCGCCAGGTAGCACGAGATCCATTGGTAATGGGGTTCCCTGAAACGAGAGCCCAGTCAGAAAGTATATATCCTTTACCACCGTGAATTCTAGCTCCTCACCTTGCACAATTTAGCAGTGAAGAAATGTCGATCTGGATCCCACATCCTAATCAGGAAATGAAGTAAAAACTCTGAGGCCCGTATTAGGGGGCACTCAAAGAACTTCAGCTACCCACAGGCTGCCAAAGTATCACGAACAATCGACTCCTCATTGGTAACTGCCTCCCTCGGGCATGACCAATCCCTCTCCCTCCAATGAATCAACATCGTCAAACCTGGTCACCTGCATCCACATATACAGTACTCAATAAACAATCATAACCCATAAAAACATCTAAAAATCACCAAAAAGTCAAATATTTACACTTTTCAGCTTTGCCTCAAAGGCGAGATTGTATTTCCCCATAGGCGCGCACATATGCGTACCTGTTTATCCCACAGTCACACACTCATGCATGCATGTCGACAATATAGGGGCGCACACATGCGCCTCTGTCACATAAACAGACGAGCCCTAGGGCGTAACTATTGGTCACACAGTTGCGAACACATGCACGACTATCAGGAACATAGTCGCGCATGCATGGATCGTTGTGATCCACACAGACGCACACCCCATGTGCATTTGTTTTCCTCTCTTGAGAGCCCCCATGCTCGACTATCCAATATACAACCGCACACTCATGCATGGGAATCCTTTGATTTCCTGTGCACTGGGGGGGGCACACTCACTAAAACCCCCTGTATGACCCCCGTACAACCCTGCCCAAAAAACAAAACCCTAAGTCCTATGTAGGAGGATACGCTAACTAACCTGAAACTCACAGATCCTGGAACGACTGCCACGATCACCCAGAATCTCCAAATATCCTCTCAAATAGCGCATCCACTCACTAAGACAGCAAGTACAAATGAGGTGGCATTGTGGGCCCTACAACTATATATAATCCTTTTTTCCAAAATTCTAGACTCAATTTTGGGATCTCTGAACGTCCATTTTTCGATTCGTCTTCAGCCACGGGACCAAAATCCCGTCACCTACACAATCATATTCCCTAGGCCACTTTCCATCCTTCGCCCCTGGGGAGCACTTTTTATCATACCCACACGCAGGTACGCGTGATCACATTCACTTCTTATTGAATAACTGTTATATTTTCTTTATCTTTAGATATTGTTCACATCGGGTATTCAGTTTTCATGTGTGTAGGTACTTGGTCATCCTCCATCCGTGCTACAACTTCAGGTATATCATCGAGACTAGCATGCATTCATTCCCTCTGAATATCATCTGCATCTCCAGTAACACCCTCTGACATTTACCTTTAGGGTCCATATATCCGGCTCTGTAGTACCATCACCTCCACTGCATTTTGGTGCTATCACCCAGTAGCACTCTTCCCCACATGAGTTGTCCCATTCATAGTCCCCCTTGGCACTTCAACACTCATGCTTTTTTCACCCTCTAGGGGTGGGAGTCTCGTTAGTCTTACACATTTTTCGAAAATCAGCCGCATACTTCTTTTACTCATTTTTCTAACCTACCCAATGGATTCCCAGGATATCCCATCATGGTTCTCTCTTGACTGTACTTCCACAGTAGCATTCACCCTCCATTTCCTCCACACTCAATTTTCCCATCTGTAGATTGTCCTCTGTTTCACTTCCCTAATACAAAAACCCACCTATGGGGTCCCCACCCTCCACCTATTTCCCAAGCAACTGTGCCATCATAGGCCAAGCCATCTTACAATGGGGCACCCATTTCTATATATGCCCAATTATCCCAACTTATTTTTTATTCTTTTGGTAATTGTATAAATCCTTTGTTTCCAACATTTTACATAGCTTTTTGTCGTCACCTTTGGCGACCTTCTTCATTTTGGAAAAGAAACCCATGTCACCCTTGGTTGGGGCATCCATTATCTTCTACTCCCATTGATATCGTCCATAAACCCCGAGTATCTCACCATATTCGTACCCTTTATCTCTTAGTTTATCCACTTTGTCAAGCCTCTAGCACCATCTAACCCACACCTAGCCCTCCCCCTGATGCTAGATCCAGTTTTACGGTTTCTTCCACACCCCCTTTATCCCCAACGAGGGATAGTCTTGAGTCTCACCATTTTGTGACTTCGTCCATGTTACTCATCAATTCTTGATCTCATCCAGTGGATTTCATGAATCCCTCCACTTCTTGGAGTCGCGTCTCCCTTTCTGTCGACATCAACATAGTTTCCAGACAGGAGATAGTATCTTGACTCTCATTACCTTCACAACGAGGAGTCTCAGACGACACAGAGAAAACTGTCATTGCTTTATGCTGTTGTTGACCCCCATGACATTCGACTTCAACACTTTCTCATGTTGTGGTGGGTCTTACTTTGGACTATTGTAGTTGTTTTTATATTCGCTGAAGACCTCTGAACAATGTTAGGCCATCAATGCATGCGAATCATAGACACTTCTTATAGGTGTCATCGTCTCTTTTAGAGTTTTTTCACCATCAGAATTGTTCTATGCTATTATTAACCCACCCTCGAGGGCGTTGCAGTCATCTCCACCAAAACACAACTTCTGTTACTGTATTACACCTTTTTTGAGTTACATGACACGAGCATGGGGCATGCCCACCTCGTTTGTACATAGCTTTTTTTTTTACACCTTGTGAAAGGTTTGGGTCCTATAGCTTCCCCTCTCCCTCAAAAGGATCTCTTTTGACACTCTCCTCATCGCTCTTTCTTACAATGGTACTCTCAATAGAAGAAACATTGATGTATTTCATCTATACATATGCTCCTAACCTCATACATTAGGGGGAATTTGTTATCACTGAAATTTCGTCTGCAAATGGTCACAGGAATCCAACATCTTCAAACAACTATTATTTCACCCATGGACCAAAAATGACCAAAAATGCATTTCCAAAAGGCCCAAAACTATACAATCAACAATAAAATCAGCATGCACTAAGACTACACAAGGAGCACGCACACATGTTCCATTCATAAACACAGGAAAAAGAACGCATGTGAACAATGCGCGACTGCGGATGCAAAAAACCGTGCATCCCTCAAAATGACACATTTATGATATTGGTCGGACTCCCACCCACTTTTTGTTCAGCTTCCAAGTCGATTTGACATCCAAATCTCGGCTGAATCCATCTGGGTGGCTGGTCAAATACCTAAAGTTTCCCTAAATGGCCCCTTGTTCACACTGAAAGATGGTTAAGTAATGCCTCAAAGTTATTCTATAAAAAGAGGCCATGGGTGCACTACATTTTAAAAGGAATTCATTTGTATTGTTATGCGGCTGATATTCTCTTGGAGGATCCTCTTTCCTCATCAAGAGTGTGATAGCACCATTTCATTTATCCATTCATATCACCTCTAGATTGAATTTTCTTTGGATTCTCTTCACCATTTCATTCTAGTTCGTCATTTGTAAGAAGAGCTCAATATTTGGGGGTCCAAGAGCCCTCCCTTGGAGGAAGAGGGGACCTAAAGACTCTCTTTCTCTTTGGTGTTTTGTTTCCACTAATATAAACCTTTCCATTGGTGGCATGAGTCTTGTTTGTTTCTTGTTCTAATGTCCTTATGCACCATAGTTTAATTGCTTTTATCCTTCTTAGTTTAAATCTTTGCTTATATTTTATGGTTTACACTTCTAACTCTTTCTTCTACTGTTGTCTTGCCTAGCTGACCCAACTAGGCTTGTAAGGACCCCTATTTTGCTCATTTAGGTGAAAAAAGAGGTGCAACACTTTGTTTTCCAGCTACAACTAGAAGGAGGCTTCAACCCCCTAGTTTCTCGGGATACAACCTGAGGGAATATCCAACTCCCCAATTCTTTGGATACAACCTGAAGGAGGCTACAACCCCCTATGTTCTCCAGCTACAACCGAAAGGTGGATACAAACACCTATCCTTGCCCCGTCCAACCATCTTGAAGTAGAAGTAGAATGATGGAACCACTGTCACACTATCACTGTGAGATATATTGCTGTAAAAATGTACCAATAAACTTGGACCATGCATCAACCATGCATCAACCATGCATCAACCTGTCCCTCAACCTGTAATCAACATGTACCATAAACATGTGAATAAACCATGCACCAACTTGTACCAAATAACCTGTAATCAACCTGTACCATAAAAAAGTGTATCCAACCATGTACCAAGTATGTACCAATCATGTGTCAACTACTCATGAACTATGACTCATCAATATGTACCAACATCATCAACTATACACCTCATGTATGTGCCAACGCATCAACTACTTGTCTCAACCATGTACCCAACATGTACCTTAACCAAAATCCCTCATCAATTTCATCATCCAAATATGATTTGTAACTCTATAATACACCTGGTATATATGATCACATACCTGCAAAGCTTCCTTAACATTAACTACAAGAGACTAGCATTTTCATCAAACTTTTCTTTAGTCTCACATGACTAGTTTTGGAATAGTCAACAACCCTAACTTGGAAATAATCATAACTTTGTACCTATAGTGAATAAATATCGAAAACTGATATAAAATGTTATTCAATGTGTTTTATGCAATTCCTCCATGTGTCACTACTTGGAACTTCTCAGAAAAGGAGTTATAGAAAGAATGGAATACCTTGTTGAATTTTGGCTTATTCTAGAGAGAAAACTTGTAGAGAGTGCTCCGCATGGAATATTTGTTGAATCGATATGAAAATATTATACAATATAGTAAATATTGTACTCTAACGAACACATTTGGTCATACTAAATTTGGGTCTTTTATGAAGAAGTTATGATGCATTTACTCGAAACAGTTGTTTTAGACTAGTTTCAGTACTAGCCACAAACCCTATTTTCCATGGAGTGTACATCCAAAAATAAAAAGACCCACAAGATGAATGTTTTACCACAGATACTTGGATATATTTCCTCAATGGAATATCAATTTCATGGTTTGAATCATTCTAGAAAACAAGTTATTGCGAAAATGGTGAGATGTCCTGTAAATAACATACCTTAGAAAGAATCATCAAAATAATTTATCCTCCCTTGAATTCCGGCCTTCTTTTCTTCAACTTCCCTCAGAAATTAGGCTTAGATATCCTTTGGTTACCTTATACACCTATATATATTCAATATTCTCAAGTTTTATCTAAAATGAGAGAGACTTTCCTCTTATTTATACTCTCCAAGTAGCTTCCTTAAAAACATCTTCTAGGTCACTTTGCCCACTTTCCTTATTTTAGGGCTAACCCACTTCTAATTTCTCCATTAAATTTATTATTTAAATAATTTATTTTGTATTAACTTTGAATTATAGTACACTCATCACTTCACTTTATTATTTACCTTCTAAAATCTCTTAAACCACTTTGACTACTTTGACCTTTCGGCGCTTCTAGATGACATATGAGGGTCCTCCAACTTTGTAAGGCTATAACTCTCAAACCATGAAGAGTTATGTGAAGTTCCACATACCACCAGAAATGGAATGAAATTTAATATACATATAGAATATTATTACCTAAAAATATATCAAAACTCATACCATTATGCATCAAACAAACTTGGGTCCATTAACCAAACCTGGGTTCTCCAACTTCTCATGGCCATAACTCTCTAATCGTGAGGAGTTATGTGACGTTCCACATACCACTGGAAATGGCATGCCAAGCAATATCCATATAGGATAGTTTCATTAACAAATTCATTTACCTTCATCTCATTATTCCACAAATAATCATGGTTTCTCTAACCATACTTCTAGGATAACTCTATTTGCAAAGCATCTTCCCGTGAGGACTTTCACCATAAGGGGACCAATTTGGAGTTCATACATTTGTACTTATTATCAAACATGACAAGACAATAATGATTCATATTTACATCAAACAAAATTGGGTCCATTACCCAAACCTTTTTGCTACTGGGCTTTCTTCAAGGGTTGACATCAATGACAACCAACCTTAATCAACAATCTCCCCATTTGTCATTGATGGAAACACTTTGATGCAAAACTGAAATTATGTCATGCAATACTAAATTCATATCACTCATTCTCCCCTTGGAAACATGCCTTTGTCATCTACATATATGTGACCATTTCTCCCCCTGGAACCTTGCTTATGTCCTCTGCATTTGATGAATATCTCCCCCTTTGTCATCAATGGAAAAGGTATCTTTCCATTCGGGGTTTCTCCCCTTGAGTGAACTATCCTCTTTATGTTGCTTCCTCGTGTACACCTAAGACATATATAGATAAGAATTCAAAATCATTCATTTTGGAGTAGAAATAAATCCGAGTCTCTGGCGAAGATACTCAAAGGCTTCCCGTGGAAGTGGTTTTGTAAAGATGTCTGCCACTTGTTCTTTTGTGCCCACATACTCAACTCTGATGTTATTTTCTACAACCTGTTCCTGTAGAAAGTGATACTTGATTGAAATGTTCTTCGTCTTGGAGTGCATCATTGGGTTCTTTAAGATACTGATGGCATTTGTATTATCACAATATATTGGAATGGGACCATCATACTCAACCTGTATATCTGTCAAAGTCTGTTTCATCCAAAGAACTTGTGTAGAATATGTTGCTGCTACAATATACTCTGCCTTGGTTGTACATAGAGATATTGATGATTGTTTCTTTCTTAGTCGTGATACTAAACATTCACCCAAGTAGAACACTTCTCCACTGGTACTTCATCAGTCATCAATACAACCTTCCCAATCTTCATCTGTGCAGGCAATAAGAGATAGATCCTTTCATTTTGGATACCATAATCCAAACTCTTATGTTCCTTTGAGATATTTGAAAATTCTCTTAACTGCTAATACATGTGATTTCGTTGGTGCTTCTTGAAATCATGCCACCTATCCAACTTCCTGCATTACATCTGCTCTGGATCATGTCACATATATTAGGTTGTCAATCATTGACCTGTATTTCCTATGATATGTAGACTTTGAATCATCATCTTTTCTTAACTTGCAACCATTTTGCATAGGAGTGATAATTGGTTTGCAATCTTCCATTCCGAACCTCTTTAGCATTTCTCTAATATACTTGGTTTGAGAAATAAAAATTCCTTGGTTTCTTTGACGTATCTGAAATCCAAGAAATAAGGATAGTTGTCCAAGTAATGACATTTCAAATTCATTCTGCATATCCTTACCTTGATGTAGAGGTTATTTTCTATAATTCATTTTCTAAACCCTGCCTACTGTAAATATTTATCCAGTCTAGAGTACCATGCTCTAGGAGCTTATTTTAGACCATACACAACCTTCTTTAATTTGCACACATAGTCTGCATTCTCTGACAACTGAAATCTTTCTGGTTGTTTAATGTAGACTTCTTCTTCAATTTACCCATTTAGAAAAGATGATTTTACATCCATCTGATACACTTTAATATTTTTGGATCATGCATAAGCTAAAAGAAATCAGATTTCTTCCATTATGGAAAGTGGGGAAAATGTCTCGTTAAAGTTGATTCCTTCAACATGTGCATATCCTTTACATACCAATCTAGCTTTGTTCCTTGTAACCCGTCCATATTCGTTCAATTTATTCTTGTATACCCACTTTGTGTCGACCACATTCTTAACCTTTGGTATTGGAACCAATTCACAATTGTCATTTTTCTCTATTTGATCCAATTCTTCATCCATGGCCTTGTTCCAAAATTAATCCTTGTAGGCCTCCTCAAAATAGGTTGGTTCAATCGTACATGTGAGTGATAGGTGTGTTTGTTCCAGTGAATGGATTCTTCTTCTAGTCTCAACTCCCACGTCTTTGTTTCTGATAATCAAATCTGAAGGATGATTCTTCTGTACTCGTCTACTAGGTGTCTTTGAAGGCACTTGTTGAACTTGCTCTTACTTTTGTTGGATTCTCTTCATCTTCCTCTTCTACTTCCTTTTCATCTTCTACTTCTTCTTCAAAAAGTTGTTCCATTGATTAATTTTCTTCTTCCTTTGATTCCGGTATGCCTGTTTCATCAATTGTTACATTGATACTTTCTACAACTTTGTTCAATCTCAGATTGTAACACTTGTATGTTTTCCTTGTACTTGAGTAACCAACAAATACTCCTTTGTCCACATGAGAGTCAAACTTTCCCATTTTTCCATCTTCTCTTTTGATGTAGCATTTTCTTCCAAAAACTTTGAAGTGATTCACATTTGGTGTTCTTCCTTTCCATAGCTTGTAGGGAGTTTTGTCAGTGTTGTTTTTGAGCATTACTCTATTTTGAATCTGAACTGTTGTATGCACTGCCTGTGTCCAAAATATATCTGTCAATTTGGAATCCATTAGCATTGTTCGAGCCATTTCCTGTACTCTCTTGTTCTTTCTTTCAACAACTCCATTCTGTTGAGGTGTCCTAGCAAAAAAGAATTGCCTTTTTATTCCATGACTGCTGCAATAGTCCATAAATTCCTTTGAAGTGAGCTCTCCTCCATTATCAGATCTCAAGCATTTGATTTTTGAATCCATTGTTGAAAATAATAATACAACTGAGAGGGGGGGGTGAATTAGTTGTATTTGAGGTTAAAAAATAATAATTCTATTAAAATATTATTAATCCTTCCTCAATTGATCATTAACATTATACAACATATAGACAGTAAAAGTAAAAAGCATCAGTCACACATAAGGTATACACAGAGACACATTTTCATGAGGAAAGCCATAAACAGAGAAAACCTCTTCTTCTTTGAAATGATAGGCATTCTTTTAAGTTCTGTACATCATCTTTAATTGAGAACCAACTCAATGTGAGGCTTCTACCTCTATTTTACAAGATGCAACTTGTTTGAGAGCACCAACTCTCTGGTTTCTCTAGCACCCACTAGAAGGAATCACCAAATCCCTGGTTTCTCTAGCACCCTCTAGAAGGAAGCACCAACTCCCTATATGTTCTAGTACCAACTGGATGGAAGCACCAAATTCCAGTTACACAGGCTACAACCTGTATAACAGAGAACACTTGTTCTCCCTAGCACCACCCTGCCACCCTGGTTTCTCTGGCTACAACCAGATGGAAGCTACAACTTCCTATGTTCAAGCTCCCACTTGAACCTTTGAGGACAACAGTCCTCTTGAGCACCTCCCAACCTCCCTATAACATAAATGAACATATAAACATTCAACTACACGGATACATCAATTCTTACCAATCTTTCTTTGTTCTATACATCTGGTCATCTTCTAACTGTTCTGCAATTCATTTCTTCCTCTGTTTGTTTAGCAGGTCTTCTCTGCATCAACTCATTCTGTCATTCTTCTCTTCATCAACTTGTTCTGTTATTATTCTCTGTGTATCATCTCACACTGCACTTATTCTCAATCTCCTCCTGCGCATTCTCTCATTTTCCTTTTCTTACAATTTCATTCTTTTCTCATACATAACAACTAACCGCACACAGTCTGTCTCATCTTATTTTAAACACACCTACACGACGGTTCAACTTCCCAACTCCTTAGGCAAAAAAACAACAACTTTCTAAGCAACTGAAATGCCAACTAATCGACAATCATGAGTCTGTTTCGCTAACAGATTTGAAACTGAGGAGTTAACTATGAGAGAGAACAGTAACCCTCCGATCAACACTTGATCTGACGGTTCAAATCATTCCGCGATTTCGCATATCTCTATTTTGACATTCCTGATGTTCAATGTTCTTGTCACTTCCAAATCCCGATCCACAAAACTCCGTGAAGAATTCAGATCAACGGTCCAGATCACTTCTTGATATGACGGTTGCAATTACGTCGCGATTTCGCATATCGCGATATTGACATTCTTGTTGCATTGTTTTCTTTCCTCTCCATGTTACGATCCCTGAAGTTCTGATACATAATTTTTCTGCACTAGCTCCTTCCGCAATATGACTATGGTCATAACCAAGCGCCTATGCAAAAAGCGCTTTCGTGATTTCTCATTTCGTGATTTTCGACACTGTGCTTCGTGGACCCCAAGTCAGCGAAATTTCGATCACTTTCCACATGTCCTGTGATTCGATGGTCCAGATGTGATCTTGACTCAATGGCTACGATTGAATCGTGATTTCGGCATTCTTGTTGCAATGGGTTCTTTGCCTCTCCATGTCGTGATTCACGAAACTCTGATATGGAGTTAGATCAACAGTCCAGATCTGATCTCTATTCAATGGTTGCGATTAAATTGCGATTTCGCATATCGCAATTTCTACATCCTTGATGTCCAGTGTTTTTTGTCACTTCAAAGTCCCGATTCACGAAACTTAGACATGAGGTCGGATCAACGGTCCAAATCTGATCTCGATTCAATGGCTACGATTAAATCGTGATTTCACATATCGCGATATCGGGATTCCTGATGTTAAGAAACTTTGACATCTCCAAATCTCAATCTTACGATCTTTCCCCACATGTCCTTCCTGATGATGGACGGTCCTCCTTCTTTCGGGATTTTGTGAGCCCCTTTTCTCCTTTTTATACTTTAAAAGGCGTGCAGGTTCTCCTTGATCCAATGATGGTCGGGTCCTGTGATTAGATCTAACGTCTAAGATATGTCCTCCTCTTCAGTGCGTTCTTCTTGAGATTTGACGGCCATCGAGAATTCAAGAAGAGATCCAATGAACACAGTTATTTCTCTTCCCCGATTATCACTACACCGCTGATGATTGCTGCTATACTCAAGCCATCATCACTACTGTACTTTCCATCAATGACAAATATACGCTGCCTATAAAACATGCCAACAATCCTCTATACATTCTTCCTGTACTCATGCCATCTTTACTTATGCCCGTCTGTTAAATATTTACCAACAATATCCCCCTTTGGCATTGATGGCAATACAAGCACCCGCATGCATTCAGACTTGACTCTCCTCCCAAACTCTTTTCGCCCCCTTTGACATCAATTTCAAAGAAGAAACATTCTTCCCCTGATCTTGCTGCAAAACATACTCCCCCTGTCGACTATAAGCATCTTGGAAATACGTCAGATATTCAATAAGTACTCCCCCTGACCAGGTGAACAGATTAGACACAAGATATTATAACCCCCAACTTTTGAAGAAGATATCCAAAAGGGGTCGCTGCTAATGGTTTAGTAAAGATATCAACAATCTGTTCTGTAGAAGGTATATAATTCAGTTGAACAATTCTATTTGTAACTTGTTCTCTGAGAAAATGGTACTTGATTGGAATATGCTTAGTCTTGGAATGAAGAACAGGATTCTTGGAGACACTAATGGCACTTGTGTTATCACAACGAATTGGAATGAGATCAGTGTAATTTACCTTCAGATCTGCAAGAGTTTGTATCATCCATAAAATTTGTTTGCAGCAAGTAGCAGCAACAATGTATTATGCCTTTGTAGTGGATAATGAAATGGATCCTTTCTTTTTACTAAGCCATGCAACTAATGAGTCACCCACAAAGAATGCTCCTCCACTGGTGCTTTTTCTCTCATCAACAAAGTTTTCCCAGTCTGCATCTGAATAAGAAGTTAACTGGAAATTCTGATTTCTAGGATACCACATACCATAAGTCATTGTTCCCTTCAAGTATTTAAATATCCTTTTGACAGCTACCAAATGACTTTGTTTAGGAGAAGACTGA